>JAXGGA010013464.1:0-35153 GCA_038373865.1 Uloborus plumipes | reverse complement strand
TTTTTTTCCTACTTTGAGCCTCATGCACAAACAGAATGTACCTTCTAAAAGTTATATGTATATTTTTCGGTTCAAATTATGTTATCTACTAACAGTTTAAATCAGATTCGATAGAAAACAATTACTTTTTTTTCCAAATTATTTTTTGAAAATTTCCATTTTTAGCATATATTTTCCAACTTTGAGCCTCATGCATGAACCGAAGGAGTAAACTTAGATTTTTTTTATTATTTTTCCCAAATTTTGGATACCAAACCACAATTTTTGAGAGGTAATGCGATTTCGAAATAAAAAAAATCAATATTTTCGAAATTTGACATTGTAGGCGATTTTAGCCCAATTTAAGGCTGATGAGCAAACTAATGATCATATGTAAAAGCTATAAAATATTTTTTTAGATTAAAAATGCACAAAATATTTACAGCTTATGGCAGTTGCATTATAAAAAGTTACAATTTTTTTTTTCTTTTTTCCTTTTGAAAATTTCCAATTTAACATATTTTTTCCAACTTTGAGCCTCATGCGCGAACCGAAGACGTCAACTTAGATTTTTTTTCTTATTTTTCCCAAGTTGTGGATACTAAACCACAACTTTTGAGAGGTAATGCGATTTCGAAATAAAAAAATCGATTTTTTCGACTCACCCTAAGGTGCAGCCAGAGTGACGTCAGACCTCTTGGATCGACGGATTCACCGACAAGCTGTGGCGAACCCGCAAGTCACTTGTACGTCGATTCTGAAGCACGTGCAAGGTACCCTGGATGTTCCTGTGTCGGCCAGAACCATTTCCCGTCGACTGGTTGCACGTGGCCTGCAATCACGGCGCCCGCTAAGAAGACTGCCATTGACCTCACAGCACAGACTCCAACGTTTGGAATGGTGCCGGACCAGAGCGACGTGGATGGCAGAATGGCAAACCGTAGTGTTCTCAGATGAATCCCGTTTCTGTTTGTCCAGCGATACTCATCGCATACGTGTGTGGCGTCGACGTGGAGAAAGATCGAATCCGGCAGTAACTGTGGAATGCCCCACAGCGCGACAACGTGGCATAATGGTTTGGGGCGCTATTGCATACAATTCCGTATCACCTCTAGTTCGTATTCGGGGCACTATGACGGCCCAACGATATGTAGATAATGTACTGCGGCCGGTGGCAATCCCCTACCTTCAGGGTCTGCCAAATGCAATTTTTCAACAGGATAACGCCCGGCCTCACAGTGCTCGAATCAGCCAACATGCTCTACGAGGTGTACAGATGCTTTCCTGGCCACCATACTCTCCTGACTTTTCACCAATCGAACATGTGTGGGACGTGATTGGACGCCGTTTGCAGAACCTGTCACAGCCTCGTTCAGAGGACGAACTGTAGCAAATGGTTGAAAGGGAATGGAGTGCCATCCCTCAGGACACCATCCGCAGGCTTATTGACTCCATGCCTAGACGTGTTTTTTCGTGCATCGCTGTCCGCGGTGGTCCTACTTCTTACTGAGCCGACGCCGTCCTCGCTCTAAATTTTGCTTATTTATTTTGAAATAAATATCACTTATTGTTCCATTCTGTCTCTGTCTTCTTACCTAATTTCATCAATTTTTGACCACTCCTTCTTGGTGTTGCATTTTCAATGTCGAGCAGTGTATGTTTATTTATTTTTTACATAGTTACGTATTTCTTACATAGTTATTAATATTTTTTAGCTGCCTACCTTGAATATATTAAAAAAATATTAACATCCTAATAAGCTTGTTCTGCTATTTTGGGAGGGAAGATTTCCAGTATTTTTAGGTTAAATGTGAGATAAAATTTTAGAGCAAAAATGAAAAATGAATAACTCCCTTATTTCTCAACTACTCAACTAGTTAATTGTAAATAAATAATGTTGCGCAACATTTAAAAAACATGGGTAAAACTTGCAATATACTTATTTTAATCTGTAAGTGTGGACAAGTTTAATATGAAAAAAACTAAATAAATAAATATTAAATAAATAAAATAAAGTCAAATTTCAAAACTTGTCAACGTCGGGAGAAAAGGTTGCGTTAACCACCCCGCTTCTTTGGTTTTAAGACAAAATGATCGTTTCTACTATGTTAACATGTACATGTTATTATAATCAATCTCTCAGGAGAAAAGTGGTTGCACAAGTGATCACCATCGTTACATGCATACACTTATGTAATGCGTTTACTTGTACGTATTTGCAATCCCAGACGACGCCAAATTAATTCAGCTTTTTTTTTTCCTCTCTCTTTGAAAAATGCATTATTCTTCTAGGATGAAAATGAGTTCATGAAAGCACTGTAAGAGAATTTAGAAGTTAAGAAAATAGATACGTTCACAAAATTAAAGAATATGTTTCGTAAACAAAATCCCCATAACTTTCATCGCATATACCACTCGTCTCCTAAACTAGCAGTTGCTCATCGAAGTAAATGCCTCGAAAATTCCTATGTTTAGGGCTGTTTAAAGCGAAAAAAGCAAAATCTCCCGGCGACTATTTATTATATTTACAAGTGTTCAGGGAAAGACCTTTCCTTATAAGCCTTCAGAGTTCTTACTTTTCCTTATTTACTTTTCTGGTATCCGTCGTCTTTGTCTACGTTATTGTTTCGTGCAAAAAGCCTCTTTTCATGCCGCTGTTTCTCCTACATATATCACTACAGGATTTCGCCCGGGAATTTATCCGTGGTTTTCATAGTTCTGTGCGTGACTTGCTCATCTAGGTACCTCTAATGTCCACTTTGGAGAAACTGAGGAGGAGACATGATTTCAGGTCTGGTGTGGGGAATAGGTTGGTTGGGTTTACGACACCGAAAGAAAGTAGACATGTGTACAGTTTTGCTTTCTTCTTTGATTAAATACAGAGGTCTCACACTTTATAATGTGATTGCATTGGGTAATGCATCCGTCCCACGAAGATGGCCCGCTGTTTTGTTTAGTGTTTCACAACGAATTATATATGCTTTGCATTTTGTTTATGGGGTGTTCTCTGACTGTGATGGGATTTTTTTTTTCATTTTAACCCTCCAAAAAATCAGATGCAGAACCATAAAAGTTCTCCCTTTTACACATAATTACTTACATCATCTAAAATAGTTTTACTGTTGAACGGCAAATGCTACACATTTTAACAATGCTGTGAATTTAAAAAAAAGAAAAAACAAACCATGAAATTACGCTTAAGTGTTCATCCATTGACCGGTCTAACTCGCAAAAATCTAACGGACCACATTTCTGCATTGTATATCACTCTCGGGTTTCTATCAGAAATCTATCTTTAGGCCATGTAGCAATGAGCGTGACTTGCTCATCCAACTAACCCAGAACGTCCACTTTACACAGATTCACAAGACATTTATGTCGTATCGAATGTTACGGGTGAAGTATTTGGTTCGACTTATTTTACGAGTGTAAGAAGAAAACCATTTTAAGTTTCTCTAACTCTTGTCTTTTTAATCATTCTTGTCGCTACATGGTACATCAATCATTCAAACAAAAAGTGAAATCAAAATTAAAGAGGAAAATGGCGTAAATGTGTTCACGATAATCCCATTAAAGACAAGGACAAAAAGATGTACACCAATATATGTTGAGGAGACATATTATACGGAAAGTATCTAATTATGAGTTTAGTCGGTTGGCAATGTATTTTATTGATGTTCTCACAAGCTTTTTGTGAACTTGTTTAAATGTAAGCACTTTAGCACTTTTTATGCTAAAAATGTGTGTATAATGTCATTGTTGCGAACAAAAATGAAGACACATACGCTTCTTACACTTTGCCAAATTAGAACTAAGCCAGAAAGGTGCGAATCCGCTGAATGTGAAGCACTGTATTGAGGAGCACCTCTCAACGCCCCTTCATGAATTTGGAAAAAAAAAGTGTTGAACAGTTTCTAAGGTCGCTGCACCCATGATAACTGCTAATAAAACAGACCACAGGACTTTCGCAAACCACTGTTTAATTCAAACAAACAGTTTAATGTAAGTAAATCTAAACTAATACGAGATTGTACCCGCATATCCAGACTTGATGGGCATTTGACTTCGAAACAGCACTCTCGAAATCTCGTTTAATCCAACTAGAACCAGCAGGCTATCTTAGACTATTTTTATTGTTTGAAGCTACAGTATGTACTTTGCTTTTATGCTATTAAATTATACTAAGAGCTGTTTTTAACAAAAAAATTTGAAAGCATTGGAAAATGAATTACTTTGAAAAGCATTTTGCCCTCCTCTAACTACAGGAAACAATTTTGAAAGGCGTCTGAATTGTATCCCTAAGCAAGCTACAGACGGACATTCTTTTCATAATCTCATTAGCGAACATATCCAGTTTTATCTTTATGCACTAGCTTTGAACGCTGAAAGCTATTCAAACTATTCCCCCTGGCCTCCATGGAAGAGCTTGAAATGCTTTTAACCATATCAACCATTTGTCTGATTGACACGTAAGTGTCTGTAATTTGTCTTCATTAATTGGATTGTGACTACCAAATGTAAGGGAAACAAAAGTCTTGATGATAAACACAATGCATTATAAACACAGCACTATTAAATTGATTACTTTGGCCTGCTTTTCCCAAACTATAAATTTATTTAAAGCAACTTGACTTTTAAAAAAGATAACATCACCATTTGGATTTCATCCAAGTAGTTTCATCTCAACAGCACATGAAATAAAGTAAATGATTGTTAAGGACACTTTCATTTCAATTATCACGATCATTTAGGTCTTGTTCTTTGTTATTATGGAAATAAATTAATGGCGAAAACCAGAAATTGTATAGTTAATGCTAGACTATCAATCAGAGTAAGAAAATAAGAAAGCACTTTAAAAGAAAAGTTTAAATTTGTTTTAAACAAGTTTCAAGTTTCAAAACAAAAATTAATGGTTTTAAGCATATAATCATTGAGGGAATTTTATGCTTGTCTAATCCAAAGAAAATCTTAATAATATCTAGTCACTTAGGGTAACGTTAAAACATGTAAGTTAATTTTAAGCCGCTTTTGCACAAAATTGAGTAAAATTTTACGCACGCTCATTTGGACTTAAACCCCATTTTTCCGACTCGCCGATTGTGAGTTCTGAAGGAGAGAGAGAGATTTTGAAACTTCATCCAAGTGGTTAATCCACTTTTTTTTTAAATGTAAAATTGAGTACTGACCCAAATTTGAACGTACAAAACCTATATTAAGTGAATGATATTCTGAAATAACTATTTGACAAACATTTAATCTGAAACTGCAATATATTTGATGAAAAATTAATCTAGAAGCGGTTTAACACAAATGTTAAAAATATGAAGAAAATATATTCATTATTTTGCGATACTTAAAAATACATGTTGTTGGGGTTTTTTAAAGGAGGGGCAATTCTATTCCTAAATGCATCAAGTTTTGCATATTTTTAAGCAAACGTTTTCAACAAGAAGACGGTAGCGGAAAAGATTCAAGTGTGCAAAAGCTCCTTAGAATCTCATCTTTATTGAAAGCAGTTTTAAACGTATCTTAACGTAGCGGCAGGATGACGAAAAAGTAAAAGAAACAAGAATCTTACTCTAGAAACAGACTGAAATGTGCTTTTCAGAACTCCTATTTTCTCTTTTGTAACGTCTATAACCCTTTATACCCGACAGGACACAGAAGTCCCATTTATATTCATTTAGTATTATGAGTACTATATCGCTGTAATCATGCTGAAGCTTTTAAGTACCACTCCTTGTACTTTGTTAAGAGATCGACAGATGATAATTGAGATCAGAAACAGATAACTTAGGGGCCTTAAGGCGTGGGGGCCTTAGACCCCCGAGATTTTCAAAAAAAAAAAAATCTTGGTGAAAATGTTGTTTGATGTATTTTCAACTAAAACAACCAAAAAATATATTAAAATTCATTTCTAAATTAATTTGGGACGTAAAGAGTTAAAAGGTATTATTTTTGATCAAAACTGAGAGAATAATTTGTGATGTTTTACTTATTATTGTTCACTATAAAAAATCAATTAATCATGGTTCAGTAAAAATGCGTTCTTAGACTACCTAATTAGCTCTTATAATATTATCACTTCAAAAATAATTTAGAGTTACTTGCATTAACCCATTAATGCCTAGCGTGCCTTTTTAAGGACGGTCCAAAAAAGGGTCTGAATTTCCCCAAAATGAACATTTCAACCATATGTTCAGTTAGTACCTTGGTATTGTTTCAATTCGTTATTAACAGATTGCAGGACATAACCATTGTAAAGTGTGTTCTTAATATGATCTTTATCAAAAATCACATCGTTCACAATCTCAAGAAAAAAAGTTTTCAAAGTTATTCCAAGCTTTCCAATTTATGTTAATTGCTGATTTTATTTCTTCTTATAAAATGTCTTTTTAAATATTATATCGTAGGCAAAAATAAATTAGTAAAAAAGTATGTACCCTCTGGGGTCTATCGTACCTTTTAAGGGACGATTTTTCTTTCCTTAATAAAAAAATATTTTTATATAATATTTTTTAAATTATTTTTTCTGTCCATTAAACACTGTTTGTAACCAGTACACAAAATATCTTTGGAAAAAAATGTCAGGCATTAATGGGTTTAACTGTTTATTTGAATTACCTAAATTGAAGTTACCATACTAACCCAAGTAATACTACAATCGAAGGCAGTTATGTACCTTAACACACATGTGCCGCACATTTGCGTAGCATTACCATAGCCTCCTGCAACACCCCTTAAGGGACACTATTTCCTCCAAATAATTACAGGTGGATTGGAAATGCATCATTCCTATCAAGGCATTTCGCGCCGTGCCGAGTACACTGAGGAATTTACATCATTGCTTCGCCTAAAACATAAAAATTCATTGCTCAATTAATATGGGACATAAATGATTAAAATGTATTATTTTTAATCAACACGAGGGAATATTTTGTGATGTTTTACTTACTCTTGCTTACTATAAAAAATCAATTAATCATGGTTAAGTAAAAATTTGTTCTCAGACTACCTTAATTAGCTATTATCAAATCATCACAACAAAAATAATTTAGAGCTACTTGAATTAAACTGTTTGCTTGAATTACCTAAATTGAAGTTACCATAATAACCCAAATAATACTACAATCGGAGGCAGTTATATACCTTAACGCACATCAGTGCCGCACATTTGCGTAACATTACCATAGCCTCCTGCAACACCCCTTAAGGGACACTATTTCCTTCAAATAATTACAGGTGGATTGGAAATGCATCATTCCTATCAAGGCATTTCGCGCCGTGCCGAGTACACCGAGGAATTTACATCATTGCCTTGCGTGCTTCCCCGCTCGCTATTTACTGATATCATGTCTGGAGATATCCATGCTGGCTGTCAATATTAATATATGAGAAGATTGCAGCATTATCTATGGATCTGAGTAGGCATGAAATAAAGTGGACATTTTTTTGTTTAGTGATGTAATCGGGGCTAATTTGTATGGAAGCTCACAGAAGTTGATCTTCTGTATTTTTAGTTTTATAAAAAAAAAGAAAATATTTGCAAACTAGGACAGTTAGCAGCAAAGCTCTTCAATTTTAGGCGTCTTCATATCCCTCTAGCACATTAGTTCTAAAACTAAAGAAGAGTATACGGTATTTTGCGATGTGAAGCTTAGGCAGGTAAACTTTTCATCGCCTATTACTTTTTTCACCTATACCTTATTTTCTTCAAGTTTAACTTACAATAAGCATTATTAAATTATTATATTTTTGCATTTATTATTCTGATTTTCGTTTTTGTGTGGTTCTGAGCAAGTATTTTTTAATGTTTGAAGTTTGCTTGTTCCGATTTTGGAACTTACTTCCTCCAACGAAAAAAATTTCTGAGCAGAAGCACAAAATTAATTCATTAATTAATTAATTTAAAAAACTGCAATGAAAATAAAAATACCCTCATTAATGTTTACTATTTAATTTCAAACCAAATTGTAACACTTTTTTAAACGTGAAAGATTAATTCAAGAAAAAAAAATCTTGTAAAAGAAAACTTGCTCTTTTGGGAATCATCTTTTAGTGCCGTAATTCAGAGCATAATTTTTCTCCAATTACAGCTCCAAACACAACAAATTTAGGATGCAAGTCGAAATACAACTTGGAAACAATCGTCAGACCCTTACTTCACTTCTCTTCTCACCTAAACTCAACTCGGGCCGTCGGGAGCAAGATTTTATTCACTTCATTTCCATGAGATGAGAGCCATAAATTGCAAGTATTTTACCCCTCCTCGCTGGCTGCAAGATTTAGTTTAGCAGGTATTTTATTCACTTCTTTACTCAACTCTTCACTTTATTTTTCGTTTTTAGTTTTTAGAGAATTTGGTTGATTTTATTATATTTTTGCGTTTATATTCTTTATAGTTGGCATGTGTGCGGAATAAATGGCGAATGGAATGTAAGGAATAGTTTTTGCCGTTTGAAATTTACTGATAAATAGAGAGAATATTTCATTAGAGTATTCACATATTTTAGCAGTACCCTTAGCAAAATATACTATTTAGTCATTTATAAGCTAACATTTTGACTTAACCCTTACCTTTTAAGGTGATGTTTTTCCTACATAAGTAAGGGAGTGTTATATATTTAACTCGAGCGTTGTATTTCTTAAATAATTCATGCAAATTTGGCAAACTGAAGTAGGAAAATTCCCAATGGTTTTTGAATTACATACTGATACAGCTAAACCAGTTTCCTAAATGACGTACCTATAAATGTTTTTTTGTAAATATTACAAAACGTTCAAAATGCAAAAATCCAATTATTTTAATCAGGCAACCGTACGACAGAAATAATGTTAAAAATCATTAATTGCAATTAGAATTGTAAGCATGCATTAGCATTGTAAAACATGTTTCTTGACACATGAATTATTTGCCCTCATGATCCCGTTATCGAAATATGATTTCTTAAAATCTTTCTAAATTTGTGAGAAAAGTGGCTTCTTTTTTTTTTTTTTTTTTGTGATTGACATACATCTTTCTTGAGATTGCAAGATAAATGACCTGTACATGATGACGGTAAAATTGCGTAACCGGAATAACTGCGTGCTAAAAATATCGTACTGCTTTAAGATCTTATGTCTCGATAACTGGAGAACGAGGGTAAGTATTTTTTTGCGTACAAAATATATCTCAATATCCGGTTTGGATTCTTGTTTATTTAAACTCTTTTTGTTATTACACTAGTGTGGTTCCCGAGTGAAGTATAATTCTTACCAATATAAAATGAAATATTAAGCTTTACTTTACGAACTTCAATTAAATTTTAATTTGTCTCATAAGTCTCTTTGCAGTCGAATTATAAGCAAGATTCTAGCCCTAAAAGACAGAAGACTATTTCCCGGCGAAACACTATCGACTTCATTACATTAGGTGTCACGGAGCATCTGCCTTTACATATATTTAGCATAGATCTCAGTAGAACACTTTCCATGGCCTTCTATATCAAAAAGTAAGATAGAAAATGTAACTAAATTTTACATTTGAATGGAACTAAACAAAAAACTGTGATCATTAGTTTTTGTCCCTAATGCGCTTAATCAAAAGCTGTGCTTATTCGTTTTGGGCGAATCTTCACAGTACTCGTGTTGTATGACAATTCTGAGGTTATGCTAAAAGTTAGGGAACCTTTTGGTTAAAAATATATAAATATATTTCTCTCGTCCTCTCTTTTGCAATTCCTAAAATTAATATTTGGCTTAGTTCTTCAGTAAAAATCTAATGTTCCCAGTAAAAAAAAAAAAAAAAACACGCTAAACATCTATAACAAATATAAGAATGGGCAAGAATATCTACATCAATTGCGATTGACAATTTATTGCTCTCTACGCATTAAAAAAATCGTTATAGTGTCATAATTTCTATTTTTTTACGGAATTAATTTTTTCGTCTGGTAGGCGAAGGTGTGCAAATTTGAAGATCGTGGTATTTAACCTATACTGTTAAAAATTTTCCTGAAATTTTACGGTAAAAGTTACTGGCATCCATGTCGCCAGTAACTTTTACCGTAGAATATTTTTTTACCATAAAATTTTAGGTAAGAGAAAATATACAATTTACTGTAAAATTTTCTGTACTGTAAACGCTACATTTTACAATAAGATTTAACATAAAAGTTTCCTGATTTTTGAACAGTGTACTGATAAAGTAAATAATTTCAGAATGATGAACTATTATTATTTTAAATAAAAAAAACTCTTTTCCCTTTAAGACTAAAAAATAAATAAAAAATAAATAATAGAATAACTGAAACCAAAAGAACACATGTTTTAAAAAGCATAAATATCAAAAATATTTTAAAAAGCGAAAAAATAACTGGGAACTGATTTTAATTTTTAGTATTAAACTAGAAAATGCTGGTTTAAGAGATGAACAACGAACAGCAAAGTAATACTTTTTTTTTTTTTTTTAATTTAAAACTTATGCTGATAAACTTTGTCTTAAAAAGAAGAAGCTATTAAAAATACTTCTGAAAGTGAAGCCATTATTGCGAACACTGATAAAATTTCAAAAACACTAACTAACTAGAATTATTACATGTAACCCATAAACTGGAAATACTCATTTTCCCATTAATTGGAATTATTACATATTAGTATTTATTTAACTCGTTTTTAACGAACAACTTAACAAAATAAGATTTTCCTCAACTGAAAGCTAACTAAAAGGCTCTAATTCATTTAATACAACATTAATTTAACTATAATAACATTAATTTAATTTCAAAGTACAGTGACTTTTCTGCCAATTTCAACCTCACATGAGTAACTTACAAAAAACATTTCTTAACTTACGTCGCATCTAGTTCAACATTTCTTTGAAGTTCAAATTTCAAAGCAGAAAAAGAAGACTCCAAACGGTAGGCAATATTTTCGATCTTGTTTTAAGGTAGTATTTGTTCTACTCCAGCGAATTCAATTTCCGAAGTTTTCACAGCTTTGGAAAGAAATTTTATTCCTGTAAAGCCTTTCCACTTCAATTTTATCTGAATTTTTCCGCTATAGTGGAAAAATTAAAGTAGTGTGTGTTGAGTCAAAGCGTAGGTATGGATGACTGGAAATGAAAGATGTTTTCCTCATATAAAAGATGTATAGTCATCTAGTACATTTCAGTGAAGTTTATACACACATGTGTATTCAGGATTTTACGAAATTTGTATAGGTGCTTGTAGAAACTTCAGCAACTGATTCTTTTGAATTCGTTAGCAAGTTTACTGTACACATATTGCAAAGCAATGGAAATAACTATCTTGTTTCATAAAATACTGGTCTTATTACCTGTATGCCAGAATGGAAAAAAAATTAGTAATAGGAAGTAAATTAACTTAATAATGTCTGACAGAACAAACACGTTGCCCATGCAAGCGTGATAAAGAATAGTATTTTGTGTAGAAGTTTAAACTACGAATTGTGTTTCTACATGCCTCCTTCAGCCTTCATTAAAAAAAAAAATATGATCAATATTAATCAAGTATTATAGCTCGACAAATAAATTATCTTTTACTTGTAAAACCATAAGCTCACATTTTAACATTATCTTCAAAAATGTTTTTCCAAACTAGAAACTGGAAAAATTGCCGACTATTTACAAAATCAAAGCTTTTTAATTGCTCTCATAAATCTTTAGCACATTCAGGTTTTTTTCTTACCGTGATTCCATTTAGTGCTACTGGAGGGAAAATCAAAGAAAAAAACTTTCTAATAAATCTACCTCATCTATGCAAGTGCGAAAAACTTTCCTAAACATGCTAATATATTCAGTGTCGATATCTTTAACGAGGGCAAGAGCCCATACTTTTGACTACCTTGATCCTCTCCAAGTCTGTATTAAACATCTGATTTGCATAAAGTTTTGAAATTTCCAGCATAAACAGCAACGTGATGATCATTATACTCTGAAGGGAAAGTTGGAAAGTTTAACTTCTTCTACTTATACTTACAGAGACTAATAAAATTAACACATTTTTTCCTTATTTTTCCTGCATGTAAAATCGATGGGAAATATCAGAATTCGATGTCAGTTAAAAAGTTTCCTCACAATAATCATTTTTTTCTGGATTGCTATGCAGTGATCATCCAAGACGAAATATTTCGAACTTGATTCAGTTCTGTTCAAAATTCTTTGGCAGACATAAAGATCGATGGAGCGGCTTAAACGTTCGCGTAAGAACTTCTGTTTCCTCTAAAAGTGTATTTTCCAAAGAAATATTTGAAATTTTTACATACATTGAAAGTCATGTATAACCGCTTTATTCCTGATGTTATGAGCTTTTGAATTTGAGAAAATAAGTTTGTCTGAATGTTTAATTAAAAACGGATTATTGATTTCAATTATAAATTTACGTTTTACATAAGATGGGATAAATTGCCGAACATGATGGGTAGCTACGTGTTTTTTTTTTTTTTTTTTTTTTTTGCACACTCATCTGACATGTACAGACAATGCTGAAACTAGATTTCTTAGGGAGGATGCCCTATGTTGTAACTGGAAACATAAATGTGAAATGTATTTGGTGGGATTCATGCGCATTTGCTTGCTTCACAACTTCAAAAATTTTTATAGGTGCTGGAGAAATCAGGTCGTACCGTTTTCTTAGAAAATTCTGACTTTATTAGGCAATATTCATTCCATAATTGAAGGGCTTGGAGGATGAAAGAGCTACGTTACATTTTGAAAAACGAGCACTCTGGATAATAGTAAGCAATGGATACACTTGAGCAAATATAACTTGGTATATCAAAAGGTAGATGTCATTAGACCATTTTGAAACGCACACTAACGACAAAAACAGAAAACAAAAAGCGGCAGCAACTGCAAAAATAAAAATTTAAACTTTAATTACTCGCAATTTATGTTTTCGTCTTATAACGTCTTCATCTCCCAAGCATTTGCTTATTAATTATATTAGATGCGTGCAGTATACCGACAGTCCGGTTGTGCTATCCAGACACTACAGTTAATTCCTTGTTATGGACCTATCACTCTTGAATAGATAATAACTAAGCTGGAGACAGGTATCAGTGCTAACAACTTGTCTTAGCTTCTGGCTTTTCTGTGGATGGCATAAACAGGACGTCGGTGTATTGCATGTAGTCATACCTAAGCCTTGACTTAAGGACGATAACTTACTGCGTATTTGAATTGCACTAATGCGACGGAGCGACGGATTACGTTTAGCTTGTTAAGTTTGTTTCATCTGTCAGTTGTTGGTTTCAATGAGAAAATCATTGAAACCAACTTAATAATAATTACAAATAATTATCAACTTGAATAAGTCTTGTTATGGACTCATCAGTTTGAAATAGATAGTGGCTGATCTGTATCTCATTAAATCTGAAAGAAAAACAACAAATTGCCAGCTAAAATAAGTCAAGCACACCATCAAGCTTTGTTGATGTTTAACTCGTCTATTAAAAGGCAATTAACATCTGCCTCCGGCTCTGTTACTGTCGATTCAGAATTGATGAGTCCATGACAAAAAAGAAACTGCAGTCTCTGGATAGCATAACCGAGACGTCCATATATTATTGTATGTCCTTCTGAAAAAGGGTTAAGTTCGGAAAAGCACTTTCTTTCTCGGAATTTTTAGTTTTGAAGTATAGTAACTGTATATGATTAAAAATGAAAATCAGATTTGGTGATTGAATACATGGATGAACATATATAAATAAAAAGGAAAAAAAATAAAGTTAATATATACAATACTACATACAAAAGAAAAATATAGGGGAAAGCAGTGTGGCCATTTTTAGCCTACTTTCCCGTTAAAAATGAAAGAAAGACGAAAAAAGTAGTAAAAGTAGCTTAATGCATCTAAAAAATATCGCCAAGTTAAACAAAATATCGCCAAGTCCAAAAAATATCGCCAAGTTAAAAAAATAATAAGTTAAAATGAATATCGAAAAATTAAAAATTTGAAAGTAGGGTATTGAGATGGGGAATTTGCGTGTCGGTCGGTCGGTCTGTCTGTCCCCCCCCCCCCCCTAATAACTTTTGAATGAACATTCCGATTTTGACAAACTTTTTTTTGTTGGAAAGATCTCGGCGAGTACAGCTCATTCCCATATTTGATTTTTCGATTTGAACAATTTTTGGTTCAACTTTGAACCGTTCAAACAACCTGTCCCGCGATGCTAACTTTTGAGTGAACAGTCCGATCTGAACAAACTTTTTTTTGTTCGAAAGATCTTTTCAAGGATACTTCATTCCCGTATTTACATTTTCGATTTGAACAATTTTTCGTTCAACATTGAACCATTCAAACAAGCTGTCACCCCTAATAACTTTTGAGTGAACAGTCCGATTTAAATAAACTTTTTTTTGTTCGAAGCATTTCGGCAAGGATACTTTATTACCGTATTTAAATTTTCAATTTGAACATTTTTGCTCAACATTGAACCGTTCAAGCAACCTTTTCCCACCTAATAACTTTTGAGTGAACCGTCCGAATGGAATAAACTTTTTTTTATTTGAAAGATCTCGGCGAGTACAGCTCATTCCCATATTTGATTTTTCGATTTGAACAATTTTTGGTTCAACTTTGAACCGTTCAAACAACCTGTCCCGCGATGCTAACTTTTGAGTGAACAATCCGATCTGAACAAACTTTTTTTTTTGTTCGAAAGATCTTTTCAAGGATACTTCATTCCCGTATTTACATTTTCGATTTGAACAATTTTTCGTTCAACATTGAACCATTCAAACAAGCTGTCACCCCTAATAACTTTTGAGTGAACAGTCCGATTTAAATAAACTTTTTTTTGTTCGAAGCATTTCGGCAAGGATACTTTATTACCGTATTTAAATTTTCTATTTGAGCATTTTTCGTTCAACATTGAACCGTTCAAGCAACCTTTCCCCACCTAATAACTTTTGAGTGAACCGTCCGAATGGAATAAACTTTTTTTTGTTTGAAAGATCTCGGAGAGGCTTTCCCATACATTCCCATATTTCGCTTTTTGATTTGAACCATTTTTCGTTCAATATTGAACCGTTCAGAAAAAAAATAACATTAGCGTCTACGGGGAATTTAAGTTGAATGTTGATCGTGAACTTAAAGTCGAATTTCCTTCAAACTAACTTTGTAAGAAAATGGTTTTGATATATAATGTTTGTAAAGTACTTTTCTGAGTAATCTTCTGTGAGGAGGACTTTGATTCCGACTCCGACTCCGCAAACATGGCGGAAATGCAGGCTCAGAAAAACAAATGACTGACTGTGCAGACGATTTTTTGTTTATTTATTCATTTGTTTTATTTTATTTTTTTTGGCAGACGATTTTTTTTGTAACAAAAATTTTTCATTCACGCGAAAATTTTATTCTTTATTTATATTTAACAACTGGCAACAAATTAAAAGTGAAATTCAAGACATTTTAATAACGGACGAGCTTTTTTTTTTTTTTCTTTCTTCGATAAAATGTGTTTTGATGCTCTTTGTACTTTTATTTATTTATTTTATTATTATTTTTTTTTTTTGAAAACGATGGAGGATTTTTTCTACGGAGGAACTGTAACAGTTACGCTCTTTAAAAGGTGCGACAAAACTTTATTTATTCGTTAATTACTTTTTACTTGTCTATTTCATCTGATGAGAGGGGCATATTTTGCTTTTCGAAATCAGCTCTAAGTGCTAAAACGGTATGTTTGGCATAATTTTCAGTCTCAGATAATCAAGAGAATAATGATCAGATGCGAGAATGCCGATGTCGATGTACGGGAAAGTAGGCTCGTTTAGTTCTTGACAGAACTTCTTGTTATTCTTTCTCCTTTTGAGTAAGAAGTCAAAACATATGTCATTACCTTAAAAATGTCCAAATTCTACATTCTCAAACCTGTTGATTCTTATTTTAAAATAGCAAATTCATGGAAGAACATAAGTAAACGAGGGCCTGATGACTCTATACGCAGTTAACAGTACAAATATATACATAAAAAATGTTTTATTCAATGATCATCACTGGATGATTACCCAAACTCCCCATTTGTCATTTTTTGAAGATGGTACTGACATCCTAATGATGGACATGCAAGTGGTCCAATATTTAAGCAAGATGATTGGTTGAAATAAAAAACGTCTAAGAATCAACGCCCTTGATGCGAATGAATACTGATGCATCGTTTGTCAAAATCTGTCATGGACAAAACGGGAAGAACGGTTTTCGGAAGCTTGGTCACTGTTTCTCAAAATTAAAAGGGTGGGCCAGTAAAGTATAATCAAACATGATTGGCCCCTACTTTTGTAAAGTTGGCATAAAGTTGACAGATACATATTTTCATTCATCATCGTACATGGCATTAAATTGCAATGATTCAAACATTCGATCGAAAATCAAACGTTTCCTTTAGGCGACATTCTTAAAAAACATTTCCGAATTTCATGCCGAATCTTTTTGTTAAAGAGCACAACACGTTAGTTAATCAAATTATTTTTTATCTACAGTCAAACCCGCTTAAGGAATAGACATTTTGCATAAAAAAATATTCTAGCAAGCGGTATATTCCATTATCCGGGATCAAAACAATACATTACTACAGTTTGGTGCGTTGTGAAACTATATTATAGTAAGCGAGATATGTTTTTACCGATGCTCTAATCAGGATTGACTGTATAACATTCTATTTACATGCAAAATAATCATGTCTGTCCTTGAAAGGGTAAAAATATTCTAATTTGTAGAATCATTTATTTTACTGCAATAATTTATTTTGCAACTCTATTTTTTGAAGTGTATTATTATGTGTATATATGTGTTATAACACATTTTAATATGCCTTTCAATATGGCATACCAAGACAGAGAAAATTTAAAAATCATTTATTTTGTGAGCAAAGAAATACTACTGGTAATAAATACATATAATCACAACAGATGACCTGATGAACTGATTTCTTTTAGTGAAATTGTTAAATATTCATTTAAGCATTTAGATTTCGGGAAATTGTAAGAAATAAGAATAGATTTGTGTAAATATCATTCGTTGTCAAGCAAAGCAATTGCTCCCTATCGTGACGAGATATATCTAAATTGATGTTGTGACGGTTTTATTCACTAACAAAGGAAAGTTTTTTTTTTTTTTCTGAACTGTCATATAAATTCTACCGTCATTAGAAAGAATGCCCTTTTTCCAAGGTTAAAAACATACATTTTTAACCGTCTTGGATGTTATTACATTTTTAAAAATGTTTTAACTCATAAACTGCATTCTTCAGGAACAAAATTTTAAATTTATTTTACAATTCTCTCTTCTTTATCAAAAGAAAAAAAAATCTTTCATAATGAATTGCAGCAAAATATTAGTTTAGGACCTTTCAAATTAAGGCAGCAGAATACCAAAAGTATATTTGCTTTGCATTTTTTTAAATCGTTCTTTAGATATTACTGGGAGGTGGGTTTCGTGTAAGCATATCAGTGTAACGCATATGAAAAATCAAATTCCTCCCGGTTTCAGTAAATTATTTCAGAAAAAATATCGTAGGGAAAGTCTAAATAAAAATTTCAGTGAACTTCAAATTACACCAATTTGAAGATATTATCTAATTGCGGAAAAACAAAGCTTATTTCAAATTCTATTTTTAAAAAAATATTAAAAGTAATGTTTTCTATGGCTTGTTACTTTGTTGTAAGGAAGTAAAGTTGCCTCACAATACTGGACTAAATTTGAAAAAGGTAAAGCTTCCATTACGAAGTCTTACCTTATATTAGAACTAAGTTAATATATTTTGAGTTTAATGTATACTAGTTTTTCGGATCACCATCTTTTGTACATTCATTCAACATCTCGAAAAAAGACTATTGTTTGAATATACGAAGATAAGATTTTGTATATTTGAAAGGAGCAAATGGATAAAAGTGATATGTGACATTTGAATTTCGGCGATTAACACAAATTAAAATTAGTGTGTGTTCAATTGTGTTAACTCACAAACACAATTTAAGGGGCAAGTGAATAAAGTTGATATGTGACAATGTTCTAAATTTCTAGAAAAAAATTTCAAAAAACATATTACCTTATCACCTTCATCCATGGTAAAAAGTAGTTTTTTTTTTTTCAAAATTGTCTTATATCACCTTTTTCCATTTGCCCCTTCGTTTGCTTTATGCAAGCTATGAAAAAGTATTGAAAAAAAACAGTGAATGCTTAATTTCGCGATTGATTACAGCATTTTCTAAGTCAGCGAAAGTTTCTGACACACTTGTTACACACACACACAAGCGACGAAAACATTCTAAACACTTCAGCTATAATTAGTTTTGATATACTCCAGAAAAAAAATATTTAATAACAACCATTTTAAATCTTTGATTATTTTATGCCGGAAACGAGCTCGCATTTGACAACAATAACAGCATTCACGAGATCAATTTCCACGTCCTACTTTACGGATCTTAGCACCACCCAAAGCGATTTTTCTTTTTCTGAAACACTAATACAGAAACGACCATAATACGACATAAATTGAAACGTCAGATTTTGTTTAAAAAGGTCTCAAAGAAGGATAAACTTAATTCTCACATCCCTTTCCAGCCGTAGTAACCGACAAACCTGCTTCTAAGACTTCATTTCAGGAGATTTCTTTTTTTCCCTCAATGGCCACAGGTCAAAATGGCAATCATAGCAGCACGTTCTTGAAAAGAAACTCCAACCGCCCAGCGTTTCTGTTGAAACACTCCTTTTTATTCAGTGTCAGGTCCGGCTCCATACCGTCTACATGTGTTTATTGTCGTGGAATATGCAACAGATTGTCAGACGGCTTTTAAGAAGTAGGGAAAAGTGTTTCAGTTGCTGTATGTAAAGAAGATGAAAAATCCCTATCAGAGTTTTGCAAACTCGCTCTTTCAAGAGATTTTCGGCGGGTTTATGCATAGATTACGTATTTACTGTGTTCTACATTTGCATAAGCATGCCATATAGTAGCATATGAGAAATAAAGAATAAACTGATGCTGATGTTAAAGCATATACGAAATCAGGAATACAGCACTGCTGATATTGCAGCATATAGGAAACAGAATGTAGAACTACTTATGTTGTAGTATATAAGAAACAAATGCAACACTGCTTATACTGTAGCATACAAGAAACAAATAATACAGATCTGCTGATATTGTAGCATATAGGAAGCAAAGAATCTGGAACTCATCATGTTGTAGAATATAAGAAACAAATAATACAGATCTGCTGATATTGTAGCATATAGGAAACAAAGAATCTGGAACTAATTATGTTGTAGAATATAAGAAAAAAACAATGCAGCACTGCTTACATTGTAACATATAGGAAACAAAGAATATAACACTGCTTATAGTGTAGTGCATAAGAAACAATAAATACATCACTGCTTATGCTGCAGCATATAATAAACAAAGAATTCAGCAATGCTTATTTTGTAGCATTTAAAAAACTTAGAATGCATCACTGCTTACGTTGTAGCACATGAGAAGCGAAGAATACCGCACTCAAGTACCGTATGCGCAATTCTTTTTTTTTTTTTTTTTTCTTTTTTTTTTTTTTTTTTTTTTGTATTTCAAATCATATTTTTTTTCATATTCGAAGATAAACGAGCAGTCACAGTTTTTACTGCTTATGCAAGTCAAAATTGTTCTGTGAAAATGTTCTTCCATTCTTAAATTTTATCTCTTGACCAGTCCAAATACAACATTACCTCGAAGAGAGGAGGTTAAATCAGACAAAACTTCAAAGCAAAAAGTGTGTTTTTCTTGGAACAGCTTGTTTGAAAAGAATTTTTCATTATAAGATATTACTCAGCAAACGATTTGGAATTTTACTATTTTTTAGGAAACTATTTAATTAGTTTAATTTAACAAGCTTTTTACTAGCTTTCCAACTAAAGAAATTCAAACTTTTTCACGTTAATGAAAATGCTTAAGCTATAAACAGTTCTTTTGCACAAAATACGTCAAGATTTTATGTCATTTTTTATTAAATAATTTTTCGCTACTAAAAATTGAGATCCTATGAATTAAAGGAAAAAAAATCGCCTATAATAATTAACGGCAAAAAAAAAAAAAAAAAAAGAAGAAGAGAAAAAAAACCAGTCTTTGTTTTCTCTGCAATGTAAATTCACCTTGGTTTAATTCAATTAATCAATCTATAACTTTTTCGATACTAAGTCTACCGGAAAATATGTTTATGTTGATTACTTTCTTTTGTGTGCTATCTTCTGACAGAGATCAAAAAACAAATTCGTAATCTGAGTATTTTTCTTTGACTTTAGTACTAAACAATACTTCCTTTACTACGTAAAAGGAAGTAAAGAAAAGAACTGAAAAGTAGAATCAGTTTTTCAATTTGAAATATTTGAAAATGTATGCAAAAAGTAATAGCTCCTTTAGAGTCTGCTGTCACAAATGTTGGAGTCGTTTAAAACACATTTTTAAACTAAGAAAATATATTTTTTAAGGTTCGTGTGCTCATATATGTGCGTTTGAAGATATGCTTTGAAGGTAAACTCGAACGTTTTAGCCGTATTTTCAGGCATTTTCTAGCTAAAGCAGAATAAATATTAAGAAAATGCTCTTCAAACTACAAAACAGCAATTACTCATCAATTAATTTACTTTTGACATCTGAAATTGCATTAACAATATTTTGATATTTTTAGATTTTATTATTTGCCGATAAAATGACAAATGATGTATTCTAAGCTGCCAAAATGTAAGAAATTCTTAACACTTCAAAATTTTCATTGAATGTTTTCTTTAATTATTGTTATTAACTCCGTTAATAAGTGACACAGAAAGAAACATCCGAATAATAGACAATCTAAGAGTTATTGACAATGAAATGATTTGCTAAAAATATGATTTTGCTTCAGTATTAATTGAAACTTTCCGAAAGGATTTAAAATTCTGTTTTGAATATTTACGCTCTCAAACATCAATAAATCCAAAATACCTTTCCTCAAACTATTACGTAACAGAGAAAAAATCCCTATCGTAGGGAATATTTCCCCCTTCTCCAAGACCTGTTGCCCTTTACACAACAGCTTCCTTCTTGTAGATAGGGTCAAAAAAAATAAAAAATCTTTCACCGCAGTCGCTAAGAATCGTGTTTGGCCTGTTAACCCTTTCCCCATTGTGATCTACTCGCCTTTTTCCGAAGAACACCTGTGGACGTTGGCAATCAATTGACCCCCTATTTCGCACAAAATAGTCACGATAAACACCTCACCGTAAAGTCCACATCGTGAATAACCTCTTGCTACCGGTTTTTCAGAAATTAGAGCTGAAAATTTCCCTTAAATTTAGATTTGTTTTAAGTAGAGCTTGTGAGAAACAGCGTTAAAGGTTGATAGCCGCAAACGTTTTTTCCAAACTTATTTCTTTTTAAACATGCAGGTTAATTTGTACCACTTCTGAGAACAGTTTAATGCTAATTTTTACGCGGATAAAATATAGCTGGTGTGAAGGGTAATAATTCAAGCCCTCAACTATGAATATATATCATATATAATATGTACGTATTATATTATACGTACATATTATATATGTATCCTCCATAAAACGGAACTTCTGCTTACTCCCCCCCCCCCGCCCACCCCAACCACCACCAAGGTTATTCCTTAAAACTTTGCCGACACGTAAACAAATTACCAGAAAAGCAAGACCAAGGCTCTGTAATTCATGTTAATTTATTTTTCAAAATGATATTTAAAAATTGACAAACATTTCATAGGGAAATTTATCATTAGGTACACGCCCAACTTTGAAATTATAATTTCTTTTAGTAATTCTCCATTTAAATATGTTTTCTTCCTTTTGTTGAAGTGCTTTAGATGCTTTGATTAAATAGTTGTAAGTATAAGTAAGAAAAAACACATTTTGTACGAATAATTGGAATTTTTTTTAGGAAGTAAAACAAAATTTACGTAAGTTATTTTAATAGTAAAAGACTATAACATGCTAAAACTTGCATTAGTACGGAAAATCTAAGCACATTCTTGCTATTTAAAGGCATGCAGTAACGCTAATAGCAAATTATAGGAGGAAAAACATGTTTTTTCTTGGAAAATAGTGATTTATTTTATGAAAAGAGTTCTTAGCACATACTTGGAATTCAGTTCTACGTTGGAAAATTCATTGCAACTACTTAAAAGATTTTACGTAGAGAAAGTTGTAACTGTCCTAAAATTATTCTTCAGTATTTTAAATTTGCAGACAATTCAATAAGGTAAATGCTTGAATTTTGGACAAGGAAAAAAAATTAAATAAGTATTTCCCGTGTACCACTTTATGAAATTACTTTGAACATTTTTTGCTGTACTCAAGTTGTATTGCGCTCGCTCATGATTATCGTGGTAAAACATGAGAAAAATAGAAACTCGACTTACTAGAAAATTGAATTAATGTTAACCATATAAGTGCATTATAAGTGAAAAATGCAAAAATCAAAACTATTTTCAATATGAAAGGAAAATCATTCTTGTAACTAATATTTATTTTTATCATGGATTTAAAATTAATGTAGGGATAATTCCTTAATGAGAACAGTAATTAGTAATTAGTAACCAGCTTAGCTAGGTCGGAGACACCTTAACGATTTTTTTATAATTAAAACACAGATATTTAGAGCAAAATATTCAAATATATAAAATAAAATATTGATGCTACAGAATATATTTCCTGGATGTATATATTTCCATTATTGCACATATAACGTATAACTTATGTAGCAAACGTCACACAAGATGAAGTTCTGAATAATAGTTGTTTCAGCTAATTTTGACGCAACATTATTATGACGCTAATCATGCGAAAGATTAACATTAATAAAATTAAATTTACTGAATAATTTGTAAAAAATTTTGAAACTATACTGAAAATAAAGATTAGTATTAGTGTTAAATTGCTAAGATTCATTCTTTAATGCGTTTAACATTAAAAGTATATTTGTTTTGGCAGTCATTACGCTGGTATTAAGAAAACATATTAATGATATCAATGATCAAAATAATTAATTATTGATTTTTTTCACAAATGTTTATATGATTTGAATATAGCCATTTAGCCTTTGCAGAACAGCAGATGTCAATTAATTTACCACCAGGAGATCAAGTATTAAAATATTACTGAAACTCTAAATAGATATTTGCTATGTTGTAAAAAAAAAAAGATTAAAATCATGCGTCACAAATTACTTTTTTATTTAATTCAACAAATAAAGCAGTGATTACTCTAGATTAAACTACTCAAATATGCTACTGTTTTAGGTTAGAAATTGAGCTGCTTCTGGAATCCACCCCCCCCCCCAACACATCGTAACTCTTAATCATCAGCAAAGTCTCTCCAAAACCTATTTATCGTTTCAATGGGCCATTAATATCGGAGAAAAAAAAAACATTTTTGTTGTATATAGAAATTTACAAAAGTGTCTAAAAGCACAACCTCTCAGAAAGCAGAAATATAGTGTAAAAGAACAAAAAACTTACGAAAAAAAGTGATAAAAATATATTTATGTCCACCCATAATGTAGAGCTAAACAAAACAAACACGAGCCACATCGAAAAAAGAACATTTCTGACCAATAGAAACGTGCCTTGCGACCAAAAGAGCTTCCTTTCCAAAACCACGAAAACAAATGCTCGACTTATCCCTAGCATAACCAAACCATGGCACAGTTGGGAATTTATGTATCTTCTTGAAACATAGTAGGACTCTCTGTAACTTTCTGAACCTTACGCAAGTTATGTATGTGGCCATATAAAATACGCATTTTCTTAAAAAATCTTATGTTTCGCATTTAAATCCAAAAGCGCAATATACAGATTTTTCTTCAGCTTCACATAGATTTCTTTAAGTAATTGTTTATTCGTTTTACATATCTGGTTTTGTACAAATTAAATAAACAGTATGCTCCCATTTAGCTTGCAAGACTTATATTTTATTAACCTTTCATCCTAGATGCATACTTCCCAATTGCTAAAATGCTCAAAAATAGGATGAAGAGTTAAGATTATAACAGTTTGCTTTTTTTTTTAAAAGGGGGTGGGGGGGGGATAACGAAATTTAACTCTTTGTACGGACTGTAAATCTTCTTATGTATTTAGGAAAATCAAAAGCAAACAAACAAACAAACAAACAAGCAAACACACATAGCAAGTTTGGCACTAGTTAGACCAATACTGCCGAGCTAAGCACAAAAGTCGTATCCGCAATTTTTAACAAAATTGAGTTATCGCCAACAGGTGGCTATTTGTGACATATTTTACTACAATACAATATTGTATGATTATTTGAGAACTGGAAATAATTTTTCAAAAAATTCTGAAAAAGTTTCATCTGAATCAAATAGATGGTGGCGCAAAACTTTAAAGAGTTTTATCTAAGTTTGAGCTCAACTGCAGATACCACTTTTGCGCTTAGCACGGTAGAATATTCACCGCGATATGAAACTCACCATTTTGTGAATTACACCGTTTTACATCCGCAGTCAATTACTTCTTTTGGAGGGAAAAATAGCTTCTAACCAGTTTCAAATAATATGTGCTTCTGCTTACAGTGTGCTTTTTCAAACTATAAGAACTTTTGTAGTTCATGTTTACGTGTCATAGCATAATCTTTGCATGAATATCAAAAGCAATGAAATGTATCTATATCTTTTGTTGTTTTACTTACCAGGAAACCATACGATTGTGCAGTAAGGAAAACGAAAAACAATAATTAAGTAGCATTTGAAAGATCATTTTTATACACGTTTCTGGAACGCATATATATTTTTTTTCCCATCGTGACCCGTTATTGAAATATGAGGGCTTAAACCGTGAGAAAATTTTAAAGAAAAGTCGCAGAATTTTGTGTTTTTATCGATAAATGAGAGATATATTCCACATGCTTTGTAGAGAGATGTCTTACACAATAACTGGGTAAAATTGCATGATCAACTTCTCGCCAACCCTACTAAAAATGACCCGTAGAGATCTATAAAAAAATGCACAGGGAAATGGCCAACGGATATCAATTAAGCTAAATCAGTAGAAGTCTACTGATATCGATTGAGCAAGATGTTATGGATCTGCATTGATATCCATAGATTCTACGGTTTTGTTCTACTGATATCATTAGATGATGCTATGGATCTTTATTGATATCCATAGATGCTACGACTTTGCTCTATTGATATCGCTAAAAGATGTTATAGATCTGGTGTTGATCTTTAGTGATATCAATAGGCCTCTACTGATTTAACAGTATTGATATCCGTAATCTATTTCCCATACAATTTCTTTTTATTGATCTCTACGGGTAATTTTTACTAGGGAAGTCTTTAAATTAGGCAATATTTAAAATTTAGCAGACTTTAAAACTTTATGTGTGAACAACGAGCAAACGAAAAAAAGAGCGAAGTTCAACTATTTACTTGTAAGGGCTTAGCACCTTCCTGTCTTTGGAAAGCTGCTAAAGCATGTTAGCAATTGCGGTCAAAGTCAATACAGAACTGCAAGCATACATCTAACAATTTAATTGTCTGAAATTTTAGCAAAATTGCAGTACCCAGAGGCTACATTATACTTCATTGGGGTGCAGTCATTCCGAGGGCAACTACGTAGAAGGCGAAGCACTTAATGAAACGTTAAGCATATTTTGAAACTGGTAGCTAAGCACTTTTTTTTTTCAAAAGAAATAAGAAGTCTGCATTCTTGCAACTTGCAGCGATTCAGTACACTTTTTCTTTCAGACACTTGATTTCCGCGGGAAAATTGTTAAAACTCGTAAACTCCCGGAAAGTAACCCAGAAATAATCGGTTATATTTAGGGATTTTAACCGTCCGCGTATTTACGCATGCGTCAGGTCTTCTCTGATCTTACTAAAATAGCGGTGATAGGTGAGATAACAATAAGAGGATGAATAATAAGCAGCATGTTGAGTTGTATCAAACAACGTAGAACGATGCTCATTTTAAATGCATAGTTTAGTTGAATATATCAAAAGAATAGCAAAAATGCAAGTTTTAAATCGAGAACTTCAGAAAGTTCCCACTCACAAACCACCACCCCTTTTTTGAGTGAAATGGTTCACGAGTGCTTGGAGCGGCTTTCACAGATTTACAGTATAGACCTGTTCTAAAAAGAAAGCAGTTCAATTTTTTTCCTAGTCAACGTATTTCTTACGTCACATAAACATTTATTACCGTACTCTTGTTGCAAAAATCTCTCTTAAATACAAAGGCAGAATAGAAAGAAAGAGTATTAGTTTAATAAATGAGAATAAAAATTAATAACACGTTTCTTGTAACAACAAAACAATATGATATTTTGATACAAATTTGTTCAAACAAAAAAACACATACACATTCCATACACAACTTACAATCTTCAATTAAAAATTAGTCCCACATACATTCCTAACGATAAGTGCTATTTCCAAAACACCTAAATAAAAGCATCTTGAAAATCAAAAACCGAAGCATTAAATAAAGTAATAAAAATATTTTATATCCACTTATAGTAAAAAAAGAAAAAAGAAAAAATATAGTTGAAAAAAAAGAGAATATTTTTTGACCAATGGAAACGTGCCTTGCAGACGAAAAGGCTCCTTTGGGAAGCGGCGCAAACAAATGTCCAACTTACGCGGAACATAACCCAGCAACGGTTCAGTAGGGAATTTATATATTTCATCGAAACCGTAATACCCGGCGACTCGCAGAGCCTTACAAGTTATATATACCTCTATAATAAACATATTTTTCCTGGAAAGTTTCCGAGTTTTCTGTATTCAAATCGGCACGGCTGAATTTGTGAGTGTAAATCATCCTTTTATAGCTTTTATCTCATAACGTTCGCGTTGCTTTAGACGCCACAGTTTTTCTGAGATCTTTATTCACAGCAAATTTCAATTTTTTCGCTCTGAGATATGAGAGAGCAGATTCTTTTTTTGTTTTGGTAATCAATCCTCAGAAAATCTGGACCTGGGGAAAGGGAGTTCTTCGAAATTTTGTAAACCTTAAGCTCGCATGTGAAATGCACGTATATGTATATTGAGATTATTTATTTAGATTTAATTGGGGGTATTAAAAAAACATGCCTACAAGTTCAACGAGCGAGAAAAAAATGTATTATTAATTACAAACGAAAAAAAAATGGAAAAAAAAAGAAAAGAGAGGAAACGAAAATTATTTTTATAGACCTAAACAATTTGTAGTTAAAATGAGGTTGGTGTAAGTCATTCTAACATAGTTTCGAGTAAAACAATTTTTGTGAAACTGATGATTACAGACCTAAATTATTTGTAGTTAAAATGAGGCAGGTGTAAGTCATTTTAACACAGTTTCGTGTAAAAGAAGTTTTTGGAAAACCATGCACCAATATTGCTTGAATTTTAACTTCAAGAGCAAAGTTTGTATTAAAAAAAAAAGTACACTTTTGTCATCCTGAATAAATCTCTTGCATTTTTTCTGTACCTCAGAACCAGAACGACGTAAGTCCAAAAATGGCGATTTTCACTTTTTTGTTACATTGTACGTAGAATCTTATTCTGCATCGACCTATAAGAACGCTATTCTAAAAAAGAGATCAATTCCCAATAATTTAGCAGCATTAAAAGAGCGCGAGTCCCATCCTTTGCATGCATCCGACAATCGTTTTCGCCTTCTACTGAAAAGTGACGAAAATGGACTTACGGATTGAGCATTGACTCATTGTCCTTCTTTTAGAAACCTATTTAAGGAAACTTTCTACGGAAAGTGTTAAGCACTCTGTGTTTATAACAGTTTTTACTATTTTGTTAAGTAATATCGAGAGTCTGTCTACTACTAGGGAAGGTCATTCTTTTAGCCAGTATTTGTGCCATGAATTGAAAGTTATCCATTGGAACAAACGTTTTGGTAGTATCATGTTAAAAGACTCTATTGGCTGGTAGCTAAAGAAAGCTGCTGTTATTGATTGACTAATTATTCTAGTCAGATTACATTCGGAACGATTTTAATGCCATTTCCTTGAAGTGGTGCACAGCCGGAAAAAAAATTTTAGTGAACATTTGTGCACCGTTTACACTATTTCTGAACTAAAGTATTCTGAACGAGCCTTCAATGTGTTTTCTGAGTTTTTGCCCTGTGAGTTTTCGAATTCCTTTCGCAGATAATGTTCACCATTCTTCTTCGATTCTTCATAAATTAGAAATTAAGTCTTTTTTTTTTTTTGTACTGTAATACGATATATCGTGGGGTTACAAGTGAAACACACTAAGTCAAAATTATTAATTTTCAGATTTTCAGTTTATCTTACACACAAAAATGAGCTTACACACAAAAATGAGCTTAGAGGGTGAAACCCACTAAGTCATATCTTTGTTATGCAATGCTATACTAGTGAAACACACTAAGTCGTATAATTAATAATAATTAGTAATGCCCTACCATTATCATGCTGGGGATAATAATATAAAATAAGCATGCCAGAGTCAAGAATGGTTCGTAATAACCAAAAAATACCATTACTATAATTTAATTTGATTTAATTATGTCAATTCCAAAGAAGTTAAAATACAAATTTTTTGATCAGAGTTTTCTCAAAATCATGTTTTTTGACTTAGTGTGTTTCACTTGTAACCCCACGATAGATTAAGACGCGGAAATTCTACCTTAATTTTTCTGAATACACTGTTAAAAATTCTGGAAACTTTTATGGTAAATATCACTGTAAAATGTTACATTTACAGTACAGAAAATATTTACAGTAAATTGTACCAGAAAAAAGAAATGATTACAGCGTCAGTTGATAAACCACGTGACTTACTGCGCAAAGCACCTAATACTCAATTTCTGTTCGCCATGTGGGTCATTCCATGTCAAGTGTCCCAAATTTCGAGAAAATCCCCACTCGACCCCCTCCGATTTTGATGAAAATTTTTTTGGATGTACATTTTAGACTTGCATGAAACCATACCAAACTATAGCTCCATAAGTCATATGATTCAGTCAATAAAAATTATTTTATAAAGGTCTCTTTTTCGTGTCTTGAAAAAAATGACCAAATCGTCAAGTTTGCGCTTTTATTGCTCGCGACCTAAGACGATTATCATGCTCAAATTTGCTGATTCTGATCACTGTTTAGGGTAGAAATGCTCACTTGTGTAACAAAAGCTCCATGCACTGTAGATTTTTTTCAATTTGCTGCCAAAGTTGATAAAAAATCCTTTTTTGGCAATTTTTAACCAGCCGTTTTAACGTTCAGACATGTGACTATAAACTTTTTACAATTGAATGAACACTTCACGTTCAAAAAATTCGACTCTAAACATTTAGAATAGTATGATCATTTTAAACCCTGTGCAAAATGTTTCGTACCTAATTGAAAACGGGAAATATGAAACTGATTCCAGAAAATAAAACTGAATAAAGGCGTAAATAATACAAATACTGTTCGAGCAACCTTTAAGCGCTTTACCTCCAACAGTGTTATTTAATGACAGTTAAACTCCACTTACGAAAGATCGTATTAATGTCAAGCGTTTCCTTACGGAAAATATCTTTTGTCCTGAAAACATTATGTCTCACCGGGTAAAAATTTAAAAGCGTTCCATTATTGTTAGCTTAATGTGTCCCCAGAAACCGCTCAGGGGAACTAATTGTCAAGCAGTGGAGCCACTCACTAAATTGACTCCTTTATTTTCCTAAATGTTCCCTGGAGGGGAAATAAAAATGGCGATTTTGTGATAAAATTATCAAAACGCGTTTAAAGGAGGATTAGACGCAATAACGCTTGTCATTTGTAATATTTGCTTTGTTTTATTTGATGACGTTTGTGTTTCCGTTTCGAGTACGCTTCTAGAAATATTCTTAGAATGAGAGGAATAAAAATAGATTTCGCTCGAAATCGTTGTGTAAATATAATCCTTTAGTTTTATTTTTATTATGTTTCTACATGTTTGTAGTTCTGTCTCAATGAAGTTGATAATACATGTTTTTTTAAATATTATTAGAAAATATTCATCAAGTATGATTTGCACCTTTTACATTTCAAGCACAGAGGTAGAGTTAAAGGAATAACAGTTTTAAGTAGCTAATGATTGAATTTGAGATTTTCTTTTTACTTTCAAAAGTGTTTAGACTGCTGTATTTAACCTCTTTATCACAATAAGCATTTTTATTGCATCACTTTGTAAGGTACACATTATACGAAAGTTGTTTCTTTGTTTATTTTTTCCCCTTTTTAAATTTCTTCGCTACTATGTCATTACTTGTTTTGCAAACAACTACTTCAATTCAGACGTCTCTTCTAACAGTATAAAAATAAATATTGTACAGTTAAGGAATAAATATCAACATGCCACGATTAGAGAAAATAGCAGCGTATTCATATGGACATGAGTATTATTTTATTTGAAATCTAAGTTAATTTTTTCCTCATTTAGGTATAACATTATTTACTACTTTGATACTTTTAAAAAATGATGGGATTTTTTATCTGCATATATTTCTCAAAATTTCAAATATTTCCTAATTGAGTAAGTAACGTAAGTATTCCCCACATACGTAAGCGTTTCAAACGACCTCTTTCATTTTGACATACGTTCTGAGGGATTGGATTGCGAATGGAGTGGGACGGATGAATTTAGGCCGAAGTACTAAGTGTAAAATTACCCAGGTAGCACAAAAAAAAAGTTTGAACGTTTTATAAACGTTTTTAATCCGTTGTCACAACATTAATAACCATTTTACAACCTTTAAAAAACGAAGTGTGCTACTTGGGTTATTTGTAGCTCGTCCAGTACAGGTAGCAGATTCGAATAAGTTCTAGTAAGCTAGATCTAGACACCTAGTCATATCGGCATTTAGTCAAAATCTGTTACATCCTGGGCCTGATTACTGCATAGGCCTACTAGGCCATGGCCTAGGGCCCTCGCTATTTAGGGGCCCCCAAATGGTTAAGATTACTTCTGTCTTTTGCTCAACTTGTTATAGGGGTCATTTTCATTTTTCGGTGCCATTTGCTGTCCGTCAAAAAAATATTTTTTAAACAATTTTTGAGTAACTTTAAATAAATTTACTTTTTGGTATGTTTATTAGCAGACAATTTCCAATACAGGCATTATAATTTTTAATAATATTTTTTGTTAAGAAAATGGGTTTTTTAGGAATGAGTTGAAGAGGAACGAAAAATACAGACTGAAGTTGAACAACAAGAATTTGAATTTAGTAGTCAAATTTTCCACTCTGCCATATTTTGCAATCATGCTTCATACTTTAAATTACATTTTAATAAAGTTAATTTGAATAAAAGTGAAAATTTTAATTTTTTAACTAATATCAAAGAGTTGTCCAGAAATTAATGTCATGTCTGTTACCATACACATTTTTACAATTTTTAAACCTTGTGCATTGAATTCTGGAATGACAACACTTCTATAGTACTGAAGCACATGGAAACAAGAAATATTGAATGTTCAGTTTTCTTTAAAGGAAGCAGAAGTCTTTCATTTGTTTGTATATTTTTATTATGTCATGTCTGTTACCTTAATTACTTGCATAAAATAATTTTTTTAATTCATTATTTCAGCTAGATAATTTAGTTTAGTGGGATTCTACTCTAAATCAAGTAGAATTTTTAATAATTTTGTAGAATTTTTTGCCCCACAATTTTTTTTTTCTTAAAATGTCATGTCTGTTACTTGTCATGTCTGTTACCATATTTAGTAACAGACATGACAAATCAGATATGAAAAATTTAAAAGAGAAACTGTACGAAAATTATTAAAATAGTGTAATATAAGTATGTTTGATTAATTATTTTCCAGAATTATACTTGATCCATAGATTTTTTTTTACACACTTCAAATTTTCAAATGACACCCAATTTTGAAAATGACCCATAGATATTGGTTATATAAAATTCTAAAATTGTAAATTTTGAACACATGGGCCCCCAAAAAAGTATTCGGCTTAGAGCCCCCGGGTATCTTAATCGGGCCCTGGTTACATGTACTGACCAACATATACTTATTTTTCGCACTTCATTTTGACATACAAGCAGATATGTCATTATTCAACGCTCTCCCTCTTCGTTAACATGTCTAACCTTTAGCATGTTCAATAAAGAGCTAACTCCTATAAAATAAAAATACTTGTTTTAGTAAATCACTGCTCGATATTACTTTTCGTCTCCTTATTTAAATAAATAAAATAATTAAATAAATAAACTAAATAATACATAAACATTATAATAAATAAAATTTGATTAAATAAATAACATAAATAATATAAAAATAATAATAAATAAACCTTAATTAAATAAATAACATAAATAATATAAAAAAGAATAAATAAACCTTAATTAAATAACTAAATGTCTCCAATTGATTAAAAAAATGAACTTTTTTTTTTTTCATTTTAGTAACATCATGAACATTGTATTTGTAATCAACCATTCAACGATGTAAAAATTTTTAAACAATCCACATTTTCCCATCTTTCAAGCAAATCGCGTCCATTAGCGTTACTAAGTGACAATTAAAATGTGCTAAGAAAATTTTGCATTAACGTCAAGCCTTCCCATACCAAAAATATCCTTTGTATTCGAAAGATTATCTCTCCCGAGGTAAAAATTTAAAAGCATTCCATTATTGTTAGCTAAATGTGTCCCCAGGAACCGCTCAGAGGAACTAATTGTCAAGCAGTGAGCCACTCATTTAATTGACTCCTTTATTTTCCTGAGTGTTCCCTCGAGGCGAAATAAAAATGATGATTTTGTCACAAAATTATCAAAACACGTTTGAGTTAGGATTTGATACGAGACGTTTGTCATTTGTTAGATTAATTTTGTTCAGTTTCTAGTCAATGTGTGACGTTTGTATCCTTGTGACCCCTTGCAGTTGGAATTACTCGTGTAATGAAAATAATATGAACTTATTGTCAGTATATATCTGATCATTATATTCTGAGGTTCATATCATCGAACGAAGTAAGGAGTTTTTATATCAGTACTAACTGACAAATATTAAAATACTCCTATTTTTATGCTTCTGGTAGATACTTTGATCTTAGATTATCTAATACTGAAATATGTTCTTGTTAGCTTCTTGTCAAAATTCTTTACCGCTCGCAGAAAAAGAATTTGGTCCGATCGAAGCACTATCGAAATTTAGTTAAAGGTTTTTAATTCTTTTTTTATTTTTTTTGTTTTGTATGTATGGTTAATATTTATATGGAATCGGCCTGGAGTAATGTGGGAGGAAATTTTTGTTTTGTAGCAGAATGACCAAGAGATTAGTTTTATGTTTGGTTTGTTAGGCTATGTACTAGCCTTTTGAGGAATCAACCTCAAATTAATTCCAGAGTATTGGTTAAACACACACGACGTTCTAAAGACAGAGACGTTCCCGAATGGGGAGGAGTTCAACTTATTTATTAATAGATTGCAAAAAGGCATCTGCAAAAATTTAAGCAGAACGTATAATGTCAAGACGGAATAAAGACTTCAGCAATTATTCCCAAGGTAAAATGGTGACTAAAAGACGCCGCATGTGCTGAATGGATATTTGAGAACCTCGCACTATAACCCATGAACCCAAAAATACTGAAGCTATTGCACTATACATATCATTAAATGCTTAGAAAATAAGTTAGCTACGTACATTTATCAAGGATGTACAGTACAACTGTACCTAAAACTACAACCCCTGATACAGCATCTTCAGAGGAATTTCTATGTAAATGAATCTTGGGGGACTTTATGACTACGAATATATTTTGCGTGTCTCATTCACCATTAGCGAATACGGATGATCTTCGGCCGGATGTTATCGAACTTGTGACTTAAAAATTCCGAGTTCAACACTTTACCTGGTCTGCACACCACAAGCATATGTAAAGAGTTCTCGGATATATATGCATATATATTTTTTGGAAAGAAAGGATTTTTTTATAAACTGTATTTTAAAGCTTTTTAAAACATATTTAAGTATAATTCTCATTTTATAACTAAAATGCTGGATTATTGCTTATCCAATGTTCAGAAAAGCATTAAATAAGACGTTGTATGCATCTTAATTCCAAATTCCATGCACACCATCAGAAGAGTATAAATTAACCTAACAAACATCAAAAATGAAAAATCGAGTCATCAACTTTACTAGATTATCTACAGGGCTTTCAGTCATTTTTTATCGGCAACGTTCTCTGAAACAAAAAGTGATTGATATTTCACTTCCTCGATCCAATAGTAAATGGTTCTAGTAGCCATTTCTTTGTCATATTTCCCATTTTCTTCGTCGGCCATTCTTCCCCGTAAAAGCTCAGGGTTATTAAGGCCGGAAACTTCATTTTGGTCGCTCATTTTCAATGGGATAATTAATAGTTTCATTTATTTTTTCGTAAAAGTTTATGATATATTGTCTGAACGTTGGCCAGTAATTTGAAAAGAAATGTTTCATCTATTTACTTTATAAACTCGTACCGAAGCTAATTTTTACCTTTACTAATCTCCTCATGTGGGGTTGGAGATAATAAGTGTAAGGGCAATGCCACGCATTAACTAATGCTGTTATTGTATTAATACGAGTGAGCATAAGAGCTTGTGTTTTCACATGTATTTTTTTCCTGTTAAAATGTTCTGAAAAACGTTTTAATAGTATCTGAAAAAAAATCTTGCTTACCATTCAAAATAAAAAGTAAAATCGTAATAATTATTTATTTTAAATTTATTTTTTATTGTTATAGAACTAAGGGGGAAAATTGAAATTGTAATTACAGTCGAGTCTCCATATAACGAAGTCGCAAGGGAACATTGAAAAGGTACGTTATATAGAAACTTCGATATAAAGGAAATAGTAAATTTCTATGCATAATTTTTCAATAGGGGCTATACATGTGTAAGTAATACATTAGGTTAATTCTCACTTTACTATTTTTAGAATAAATACATTTTAGCAAGAAATAAATACTGTGCATATTTTGAAGTCACAAATGTAACGCAGTGAATGAATTAAGAAATAAAACTAATTAAATTAATTTATTAACCTATTAAATTGTATCAGGAATGCTACTCGCATCTGTAGTACAATTGGTGAATTTTTGCAAATTTTTACATTAATAAATTAAAAGAATCAAACCTGAACTTGGTCGACGATACTAGTTTTACTTTGAAAATAGTCCGTGATTTTTTGCTGCACTTTGGAAACAC
>JAXGGA010013463.1:0-35159 GCA_038373865.1 Uloborus plumipes | reverse complement strand
TTTTCAAGGGATATTTGCATAAAATCTGATTATTGTCTAAACTTTTGCAACAATGTAAAAAAATGTCTTTTGTAATATCCAAAATTTGATTCCAGTTATAGTTATAAGAACTCCAGACACGTGTTTGGGACCATTTTGTGTACCTGCAGTAGAAATTTGAACGCATTTCGTTGAATAGTTTTCTTTTTATTCACATATTTGCATTTTGTCTAAACTTTTGAATCGCAGTGTATAATTAGCAATTTTAACATAAAACTAGTTATAAAGTAAAAACAGCAGTATAATACTGGGAGCCGAGGGTTCCAGTTTAAAACTGTAAAATGCACTGTAATAAACTAGTGATTTTACAGTTTATTACTGTAAACTAGCAATTTTAGTTTATTACTGTAAAATTAGCTGCACTATACTGCAAAAGCATCTATTTTTTACAGTGTGCGCCTTTATTGAGAGCATTATTCTCGTCAGTTATAAGACGACCTCAACTTCACGATTCAGTGTCGATTGTTCTTAAAACAATGTTAAGAAGCAGTCGACTCAGTTCCTGACAGCACTACAATGGAATTTGTTGATGCGATAATGTTAGTACCGTAAAATGGGGTGAATCGGTACACTTTTCAAAACTTCTCTGTAAAAAAAGTAGTTAAAAGATTTATTTTCAATTTGATGTTTTGGGTAAAGACTTCGGTTTTGCTTTGTTTTTGATGTTCCAAGCAAAGACAAAACGTCAATCAGAACACATGTTAAAAATTTAATTTTTTTTCAATTTAACCTGTAATAGGTGTCACAAACATGAGTAATATTGATGGGGGAGAATAAGAACAGATAGTTACTGTCAAATAAATGTTTATGTTCTATACCAGTAAATGTTTATGATTTGTCCAAATTCAAAATAATTTTGAACTTATGAAAAATTAAAATTTATTTTAAGAAATGCTTCTGAATTGAAATACAAAGATTTAACATACATGGAAGTCCCTCATGTCGTCCACAAATACGTACTTGTTTTTAAAACTAGCAGTTGTGGCTTGGCTTAAGTTTTTTCATAACCTCTTCTGGGATGAAGGATGCCTTTTCTTTAGTTTCTTGAGTTCTCTGAGTTTTGGGGGTTGTCCTGTAAGATTTTCACACTTATTGATCACTGTCTGTGTGCTGAACTTTTGCTACATAAAGTCTGTATGACTTTCCTCCATGGATTTTAAGTAAAAAGAAGTATCATGGGGAAAAATCTTTTTAAAGCTGCCACTTTCTGTTATTCTAAGATCTAGTTGCTCATGAGAAGGGATAAACAGCAGTAAATCTTGACCTTGTCTTGACTAGAAGAATTGGGGTTAGAATCTTGAATTTTTTAGTTTCCTTCAAGTAAGATTGAATTGGAAAAACAGAACAAAGTGTTCCGATTCACCCCGCAAATCCTTATCCTATGATATAATGAAGAATTTTTCATTTTTATGCCACAATTAAAATATGTTGTCTCTTCTAGTGTGGTACTCTGTTGCTCAGCTATATGCATAATTAAAAAATACAATTCTTAGATTTGAGACATAAAGGGGTCTGTACTTACATACAAACTTTTGCAGACCATGAAAACTTTATGGTTTTTAGCTTCCCGTTTGCAGCGTTGCACAGAAGCCAATAGTACTGCCAGAATGGCAAACATATTTTTTCTACTTCTTATAACATTACCTTTTTACAAAAAAATTATCTGTAAAAAGTGACGGACGGTATAGTTATGAAGAATTTCTTTGAATGATCAGGAAGTTTTGTTCCGAATCACCCCTCTGTTTCTATACACCCCGTTTTACGGTACTCTTTTATAATCATTTTTTACACCATTGCTCTGCGCGGCATGGAACATGTTTTTGACGCGACTTCCGCTGATTCTTATGTAAATGACCTAATGAATCCAAGTAAAGCACTATGGTGGATCGATTTTATTTATTTATTAATTTATTATTTTTGTTTTTTTTTTTTTGAGTTTCAAATCTGCCAATGCGAGAAAAGTTGTCCACTAGGACTAACAATTGCCTGTAAAATTTGAAGCTGCTCAGATAAAATCTTCATGGCGGTCAACGTTCGCAAATTCAGCCCAAAAATTGCATTTTTTCAGCTATATGAATTCATTAATTTTAAATAACTTTTCAAACCGCCCAGGGTGAAAAAAAGGTACCCAATGGGGTGAAATACTGTGATGTTAAACTAAATAACAATCCTATAAAATCTTCATGCGTCCTATGGCTGTCAAACACAAAATAGTACTTGAAACATGGATGAAAAAAAATCGTATTAACTTTCGAAATCGAGCAAGGGTAAAAAAGCTGCCTCTTACGATCAAAACAATTCTCAAAAAAGTGAAAACTTTTAATGATCACAGAAAAAAAAATGACTTCCTTTCTCATACACACACGAAACAGTTGAATTTAATTTAAAACGCATATTTTAATTGATGCATCTATTATAGAGCTCAGGGTCTTCATTTATTGAGTTTAATTTACGAGTGTGGGATTAATGTTTGAAAAGCTTCCTATGGGGGGGCGATAAATCAATATTTGCTCGTTACTTAGGTTAACATTAAAGATTAAAACACTGCTGGAGCAATTAATTATCGTGGAAAGTTAATAGCAGCTAGATAAAAAACAAATTAACTGAAACATGAAAAACAGTTTTTTTTTTTTGAAGAACATAAGTTCCTTTTCGACAGCAATTTTCGTAACATCGTAATTTTACACGCCTTAAACTTGTGCGTAAAAATCAGCAATAAATAACAAGTATGAAATCATTAAAATATGGTTAAATAAAGCTTTAAATTGAAAAAAAAAGGTATTAAAAAGTAGAAAATAATGTTAGCAAGAATATAAAAAGCTTAATTGTCTTCCACGTATTTTTAAATTTCAACTTATTGTAATAATTAAAAATTAATAGGAAATACATTATTATTTGAATAAGCATATAACCATGCTTCTCGTAGAAAGTTTAAATATTGTTTGAAGTTGCTATGATTATTGTAAAATGTAATTGCTTAGTAGTTAAAACAATGTTTTCAAGACTTTGGTTAATTTAGTTCACATCCAAGCATAAAAAAGTTTATGTGAAAAGTTTTAAGTTTCAACTTACTGATTATACCAGTTTTATTGTTATTAATAAGAATTGATTGACAAGGTACTTAGCCTCGACTTCTCAAAATAATTATGTGTCTCAGAAATCTTGTTCAGAGCACGTTTAAGTTCTGCTACTAATTTTGAATGACTTATAAGTTCTATGTACAATAGTCCTTCAATAATCTGGCACTTGAACCTAAATTTACTTTTATGTACCGTAAAATGGGGTGAATCGGAACACTTTTCAGCTTTAATTTAAAAAAAAGCAGTTAAAAGATTTTTTCAAAATTTGATTTTTTGGGTAAAAACTTCGGTCTTGCTTTACTTTTGATACTCCAAGCAAAGACAAAACATTTTGAACAGTTATTATTCAGATGTATAGGAATTTAGGGGTGTTCCGAATCACCCCGCAGATAGGGGTCAATCGGAACACATGTTAAAATTTTTATTTTTTTTTTCAATTTAACCTGTAATAGGTCTCACAAACATGAGTAATATTGATGGGGGAGAATAAGAACAGATAATTACTGTCAAATAAATGTATAATTTCAATACCAGTAAACGTTTATAATTTGTCAAAATTCAAAATAATTTTGAACTTATAAAAAAATAAAATTAATTTTAAGAAATGCTTTTGAATTAAAATACAAAGATTTAACATGAATGGAAGTCACTCATGTCGTCCACAAATATGTACTTGTCCTTAAAACTAGCAATTGTGATTTGGCTTAAGTTTTTTCATAGCATCTCCTGGGATGAACTCTGCCTTTTCTTTAGTTTCTTAAAATCTCTGGGTTTCGGGGATTGTCCTGAAAGATTTTTTCGCTTATTCATCACTGTCTGTGTGCTGGACTTTTACTACATAAAGTCTATGTGACTTTCCCCCTCGTATTTTAAGTAAAAAGGAGTCTCCTGGAGAAAAAATCTTTTGAAATCTGCATTTTTTTGTCATTCTAAGATTTAGTTGCTCACGAGAAGGGATAAACAGAAATAAATCCTTGTCCTAGTCTTGATTAGAAGAATTGGGGTTAGAATCTTGATTTTTCAAACAGTTTCCTTCAAATAAGTTTGAATTGGAACAACAGAACTAAATGTTCCGATTCACCCCGCAAATTTTTTCCCTATGGCATTTTTCAGAATTCTTCATTTTGATGACACAATTTCTAAAAAATGTAAATTCTAATGTGGTATTCTGTTGTTCAGATACATGTGTAATTGAAACATACCACTCTTGGTTTTCAAATATAAGAAGGTTTGTTCTTGCATATGAAGTATTGCAGTCTATGAAAATGTGATCTTTTTTAGCATTCCGCGTGCAACCCTCCTTAGAAGCCAGTAGCGTTGCCAGATTGACAAAAGTAATTTTTTCCTACTTCCTATGATCTTACCTTTCTAAAAAAAAAATCATGGCGAAAAATACCCAATATTATATTTATGAAGAATTTCTTTTCACGGTCGGGAAGTTTTGTTCCGATTGACCCCGCTGTTCCTATACACCCCATTTTACGGTATTTAAACCAATTCTATAACAAGTAAAAGCTCTTTCAAATAAACAAGTAAACTTTTTTCCGAATGAAAATTAATTTTAGAATTCTTTTATGAGTAGGACAAGAGGGGGTAGCCCAAAATCTTATCATTGGGTGATTTCACGGTCACGTGTGGACAATCAGACGAAATTTTCACTAACATTCATGTGTACATACGAATAATTTATGGCTTCAGGTTAAAATTTTTTGAACCCGGGGAAAGAACATTGTACATGTGATTTGAGAAGCAAAAAAAAAAAAGTTTTCCTGATATCTTTTTAATTGGTGTTTTTCATTAAAGTATTACTGTCAAGTGTGGGACAAGTGTTTGGACATCAGTTTTTACACTTCACAACTCTAGTGAAAATTCCTGCAAATCTGTTATATTCGGGCAGCTCCAAATTTCTGAACATACAGTATGGTGTCCTACTAATAATGTTTTGCAGTGTTAGCTTTAAAAAATAAACGTATACTTCATTTGCAGCTATACTAGAATGCAACTTAACTGGGCACTGACGTCACTACAGACGGATCCAATAAGAGCTCACAAGCAGTCAGCGATCTCCTCTTAGTCGCCAAGTAGGCTGTGACGTTTTATCTAGCTCGTTTTTCATAGGCTAACGTCACGCAAACGTCACGATGTTTTTGTCAAGAAACGTTGCATTTTAGTATAGTTTAGTAACTGTCACGTGAGGGACATAAATATCACGTGTGGGACATCTTGCGATTTTCACCCTATTGGATGAATGAAAACAGTTACTAATTAATGTGTAAAACATAATTTATGCCGGCCACCTCGTCTAGTGGTCAGCGACGTCTGACCGTGATGCGGTGGCCCCGGGTTTGAGTCCCGGCTGGGGCATGGGCGTACTTTCTCTCTCTCATGTCATTGTCCTTTCTGTGTGTGTGAAAGTGAGTTATGAATGAATGCCTACCCTATAAACGGGTCCTTATGGCATGTGTGTTGAGCATAAAATCGGTCTTCCACCTAAAAATGGTGCTCTTAAAAAAACGGAAGCCGTACCCCATCCTTCATGGTCCTGGTCTAGCTCTGCTGACCAACGGGGGCATGTAACAACAACATAATTTATTGTCCAAACCAGAAAATATCTACCTTTATAAGAAAAAAACATTAAAAAAATATTATTTGTAAATAAAAATGTCATTAAGTTATGTACAGAAAGATCAAATTTTAACAAAAATAAAGAATGCAAAGTATCAGCAGGTGTTTCACTGATAGTCTTTAGAAATAAATATAAGTAGTTCTAAATGTCCGTAAATTTATAGCAACCTCTCGTTTTACCAGAAATTGGCGAAGAAATAATTTCAACAATCTCTTTGTTTAAGTAAGCATTTTCGTTTCGTCGTGTAGGCCATTTAAAACAAACTGGAAGTTTTGATGGCTTCATTATATTTCTAAAATATGTGTTACTTTCTACCCTTTCAAATATTTCCCTGGCTACGACTTCCCTTTCTAGTAAACAGCAACTCATTTTAGTTCTTGCTTTGGAATTAATTTCATGCAACTGTTCGATTGAAATGTGGAAGTCTCCCCTGAAAGGCGTTGTGTTCTGCAAGTTAGCTGTTGCAATAAATTTCATGGAAGCTAGATATACTTCTAATGTTTGTAGTTCTTTTCCAGGGATTTTTGCTGCGCATTTTTTCTTCGAGATACTCCTTTCTATCTGATTATTTCAAGGAAAACTGAAAGTTTCACAATCTGAAAGAAATCCTATTTTGAAATGGCATTAGGTACTAATTTTATTTTTAAAACTTAAAATCATTTGTACAGTCGAGTCTCGTTGACTCGAAGTCCTAAGGGACCGGCTTAAAGTTTCGAGTTATTGGAAGTTCGAGCTATATGAAGTTTTTAGTCTTCTGAAAGGTTTACGAACCAATGAAAACTTCGAGACGAAAGAATATTCAAGTTATGAGGCCTCGTGTTATCGAGACTTGACTGTAGTTAGGAATAATTTTTCAGTACTTTCGTTTTTTGAGGGTTAACATGCCCTCAAAGATGGCCGACACCAGCTGAATAATGGGGAGTAGTAACATGCTCTTTTCAAAGTAAGTTTACTGTGGTTTTAGATCAATTTTGATATTTCTACTGTTTTATTTTGAAAAAGAGTGAATGTTTTTTCCTTTTATACCTTATTTTAAGGACTTCTCTGCAGTAAAATTTACATCCTTTTAAAAACTGCAATACTAAATAAATACATAGATACCCAGACCTATACCGTCTAGCTTATAACCCCCCTTTTCTTGTGTCGTGGTTTTAAAGTACTTCTACGTACTAAACAAAATATAGCACATAAAAAAATCAATAATACTCATGCTTTGTTGCTCAGAACTAGTTTTGTTTAAAATGCCACGAGCGTGGCGTCACGTGTGGGACAACTTTAATTACAGTATAACTAATTACTAAATTGAAATTTTTTCAAATTTTTTTCAGAAATGCTTACACATATTAAGGTTACTTACAATCTGTAACCATTTCCAGTTTCAATTTCTAGTTTAGCAGTAATTTTAAAATATACATCTTTTATGTCACGTGTGGGACATCAATTTACGCTAACTTTAACATGTAGTAAAACAACTTGTTCTGCAGTAAAATACTGAAAATGAGGCATAAAATGAAAAAGACACTCACCCTTTCTTAAAATAAAAAATCAGAAATATCCGACTTAATATGAAAACAAAGTAAAAGCGGTATGAAACGAGCATGTTTTTACTCTACAGCATTCAGCTGGTGTCAGCCATCTTTGAAGCCCTGTTGCCACTCAAAAAAATAAAAATACCGGAAACTTATACTTGTATCTATATGATTTGAAGTTTCAAAAATAAACTTACTACCAGGGACGTCATTTCAAGTTTTTTCAGGGGGGGGGGCAAAGGGTCAAAGCACAATACAATTTCACCAGGGAACAACGAAAACCACGCCCACTTATATGTAAATACATTGATTTCTCAAAGTCAGGGGGAGCAATTGATCCCCCCCCTGCCCCCCTAAATGACGGGCCTGCTTACTACCTTGAATCCTTTCAAAAAATAAATTTTTTCAGGTTGTGAAATGTCTGGTTTTCCGTGGAATGGCCCATTGTGTAAAATTTGTGTTGCGCAAGTACTAAAAGGTTGGACACCGTCCCCTCAAGACTTTGCGTTGTGTATTTGATGTGTTGCTTTGAAAAAGATAGGCTAAAAATATACTTCATAATACTTTACGTCATACAAATCTTATTATAGCACAACTTCAACCACATGGTTATCTGTTTAGAATAATGTAAGATACAATAATTAATTAAATTACTTAATGATTTCAATGCTTTTTCAAAAACACAACAACGACATTTGTGAGCCTAGTTCCTCATCCCTGATCTAAGTCTGATAAATATAATGTTTCCCTAAATACGATTACATATTGTTTACAGCAACTTGTTCAGCTAATGCAATGTTAGCATATAATTGATACTGAATTCATTGTAACCAATTTTAAAATAGAAGTGAATTCTTTTTAAACAGTGTCAACACTAAGATTAAATAACAATTAATGTATTGAAAATGTATGTCTAAAACTGTGTGTGCTGGAAAAAAAAGTCCAGTTTTTACAAAAGTATTTTATTTGTGTCTTTATAAAAGTAACAAAACGATCGGGTGATAATGGGATTTTTACAATCATCAAAATGACTAGGATAGCATGGCTCCTCCAACTGCACTATTTATCGCACCACTGGTTGCTCCACTGTTTGGAGTTTCGGCTCCTCCACTGCTTCCGTTTGGTGCTAAGCCGTTGTTTACACTTTGGGGTGCTCCAGTATTAACATTTCCATTAACTAGTCCACCGCTAGATGAAGCTGCTTGAGAGTCACTTGATGCATTCGCCATTGAGTTAGTAGTTTCGCTTTTCGCTTCTGGTCTGGATGAACCTTCTTTATTTGGGTTTGGATTTCTGTTTGGGTTTTCATCAGATTTTTCATTTTGCTTACCAGCACATCTGCTTCTTCCTCCACTCATGCCTTCATAGCCTTTTTGGTACATTTGTTTTGGTCTCATCCAATGCAAAGCTCTATTTGCGCCGGCATGTTCTTCATCTCTTTTATATCTACCTTCTCTGTGTACTTTTGTGCGCATATCTCTCGTACCGTCTTCATTGTCATCTCTAAATCTTTGCTCACCTTTTCGCATTCTTGTGTTTCTATATTCACCACGATATCCGTCTTCACGTTCATCTCTTTCTCTGCGTCCCTCTCGGCTTTTACGTGCATCCCTTCCTCGGCTTTCATCTCTATCTCTGCTTCCACTTCTCTCGCTTCGTTCATCGTCACCTGTACGCCCACTTCTGCCTCTTTCTTCATCACGTCGTCTGTCTCCACGTTCATCTTTCTCTCCTCGTCCATATCTGTCACCACGTCCCTCCCTGTCCATCCGTTCATCCTTTCCACCACGTTCGCCTCTTTCTTTGCGTCTTTCTCTCTCTTCATCTGCATCCCTTTCTTTTCGTCCCTCTCTTTCCCCACGTCCTCCCCTGCTCATCCGTTCATATTTTCCCCCACGTTCACGTCTTTCTCTGCGTCCTTCTCTGTCCTCATCTGCTTCCATTTCTCTTCGTCCATCTCTTTCTCTGCGATCATCTCTATCACCACGTTCATCCCTGCCCATCCGTTCATATTTTTCTCTACGTTCGCCTCTTTCTTTGCTCCCTTCCCTGTCTTCATCTGCTTCCATTTCTCTTCGTCCATCTCTTTCTCTGCGATTATCTCTGTCACCACGTCCATCCCTACCCATCCGCTCATATTTTCCTCCACGTTCGCCTCTTTCTTTGCGTTCTGCTCTGTCTTCATCTGCGTTCCTTTCTCTTCGTCCATCTCTTTCCCTGCGATTATCTCTGTCACTACGTCCATCCCTGCCCATCCGTTCATGTTTTCCTTCACGTTCGCCTCTTTCTTTGCGTTCTTCTCTGTCTTCATCTGCGTTCCTTTCTCTTCGTTCATCTCTTTCTCTGCGATTATCTCTGTTACCGCGTTCATTCCTGCCCATCCATTCATCTTTTCCTCCACGTTCGCCTTTTTCTTTTCGTTCTTCTCTGTCTTCATCTGCGTTCCTTTCTCTTCGTCCATCTCTTTCTCTGCGACCATCTCTGTCCTCACGTCCATCCCTGTTCATCTGTTCATGTTTTCCTCCACGTTCGCCTCTTTCGTTGCGTCCTTCTCTGTCTTGATCAGCATTCCTTTCTCTTCGTCCATCTCTTTCTCTGCGATCATCTCCGTCACCACGTTCATCCCTGCCCATTCGTTCATATTTTTCTCTACGTTCGCCTCTTTCTTTGCGCCCTTCTCTGTCTTGATCTGCTCCCATTTCTCTTCGTCCATCTCTTTCTCTGCGATTATCTCTGTCACCACGTTCATCCCTACCCATCCGTTCATATTCTCCTTCACGTTCGCCTCTTTCTTTGCGTTCTGCTCTGTCTTCATCTGCGTTCCTTTCTCTTCGTCCATCTCTTTCCCTGCGATTATCTCTGTCACTACGTCCATCCCTGCCCATCCGTTCATGTTTTCCTTCACGTTCGCCTCTTTCTTTGCGTTCTTCTCTGTCTTCATCTGCGTTCCTTTCTCTTCGTTCATCTCTTTCTCTGCGATTATCTCTGTTACCGCGTTCATTCCTGCCCATCCATTCATCTTTTCCTCCACGTTCGCCTTTTTCTTTTCGTTCTTCTCTGTCTTCATCTGCGTTCCTTTCTCTTCGTCCATCTCTTTCTCTGCAACCATCTCTGTCCTCACGTCCATCCCTGCTCATCCGTTCATTTTTTCCTCCACGTTCGCCTTTTTCTTTTCGTTCTTCTCTGTCTTCATCCGCATCCCTTTCTCTGCGCCCGTCTCTACGTCTGCTACTATCTCTGTCACTACGTCCATCCCTGCCCATTCGTTCACCCTTTCTTCCACGCTCGCTTCTTTCTTTGCGTTCATCTCTTTCTTCGTCTTCATTCATTTCTCTGCGTCCATCTCTACCCTTGCTTCCACTTCGTTCTTTTCGCTTGTAGTCATATGTGCGCTTACCTCTATCTCTATCTTCATCACGGCCTTCGTCTTCACGTCTCTCTGTCTCTTTGTCCCGGCGTCCATCTCTTTCCCTACGCCCATCTCTGTCTTCAAGTGCATCTCTTTCTCCGCGATCACTTTTACTTCTCATTTCACCTCTTCCTCTTTGTTCGTTGTCTTCTGTGCATTTACTTTTGCTATTATTTTCATCACGATTTTTATCTTCACGAGCATCTCTTGGTCTCCGTTCAGCTTTGTTTTGGCGTTTATCTTTGTCTCTGCCTTCTTCTCTGTCTTTGCGTCCTTCTCTTTCTGTGCGTTCATCTCTGTCTCTGCTTTCACCTCTGTCTCTGCTTTCGTTGTCATCTCTTTGCCCACTTCTGCCTCTACTTTCACCACAGTCTTTCTCCATGCGTTCATCCTTTTCTCTGCGTCCATCTTTGTCTCTGTCTCCGTCTTTTTCGCCACGTCTACTCATGTCTCTGCTTTTATTTTTGTTCTTGCTTCCACCTCTGTTACTACGTTCTTCGTCATCTTCGCGTCTTCCTTGGTCCCTATATTCATCACGATCTCTTCCTTCTTGTTCATCCTTTGATCTGCGTCCATCCTTGTATTCACGCTCATATTTGTCCCTGCGACTGTCTCTATCTTCACGCTCATTTCCTACTCTGCGTTCACCTTTGTTTCTACGGTCATCTCTGCCTCCACTTTCATCTCTCTTCCGACGTCCCTCTCTGTCTTCACGATCGTCCCTTTCTTTGCGTTCATCTTTGTCTCTGCTTTCACCTCTTTCTCTACGTTCGTCGTCATCTTCTCTTCTGCCTGTGTCTCTGTATTCATCGCGTTCTCTGTCTTCTCTTTCATTTTTGGATTGACGCCCATCCCTGTAACCACGTTCATCTCTGTCTCTGCTGTCATCTCTGTCCTCACGTCCATCTCTTTCTTTTCGTCCATCTCTGTCTCTACGTCCATCTCTCTCCCCGCGTTCATTTTGCTCTCTACGTTCATCTTTGTCATTACGATTGTCTTTTTCTCTGCGCCCATCTTCCCGTTCATCCATGTATCCACGTTTATCGCTGTCTCTACGTTCGTATCTCTCTTTGCGTTCATCTCTGTCCTCACGATCATCCCTTTCTTTGCGTCCATCTTTGTCTCTGCTTTCATCCCTGTCTCCTCGTTTATTTCTCTCTCTCCGTTCATCTCTGTCTTCACGATTATCCCTTTCTTTGCGTTCATATCTGTCTCGGCTTCCATTCATCTCTCTTCGTTCATCTTTCTCTCTCCGTCCATCTCTGTCTTCTCGCTCATCACTGTCTCTCTGCCCATCTCTTTCTTCGCGACCATTTCCTTTTCTGCTTCTTCGTTCATCTTCATTAGAACGTCTCATTCTGTCTTTATTATCATCTTTGTCTCCCCGCTCATCTCTGTTTCTACCTCCAAATCTGTACGTGCTTTGACCTGAGTTTCTACGTTCGTCGTCGTCTGTGCGTCTATCCCCCCCTCTACTTTCATCACGACCTCTGTCTCTACGCTCATCTTTGTCTATACGTGCATACCTTTCTCTGCTTTCATCATTACCTTTGCTTCTACTTCTTTCGCTGCGTTCGTCTTCGCCTCTACTACTGCTTCTATCTCTATTTTTATCACTTCGCCTGTCTCCCCGGCCTTCTTTTTCTCTGCGCTCTTCTCTCTCTTCACGTGCATCATTTTCTCTGCGTCCTTCTCTATCCTTGCTTCCACTTCGGTCTCTTCGTTCGTCATCATATGTGCGTTTGCCTCCATCTCTGTCTTCATTACTTCGCCTGTCTCTCCGTTCTTCTTTTTCTCTGCTCACTTCTCTGTCTTCACGTGCGTCCCTTTCTCTGCGTCCTTCTCTACCATTGCTTCCACTTCGGTCTCTTCGTTCGTCATCATATGTGCGTTTACCTCCATCTCTGTCTTCATTACTTCGCCTGTTTCCCCGTCCTTCTTTTTCTCTGCTCTCTCCTCTGTCTTCACGTGCGTCCCTTTCTCTACGTCCTTCTCTACTCTTGCTTCCACTTCGGTCTCTTCGTTCTTCATCATATGTGCGTTTACCTCCATCTCTGTCTTCATTACTTCGCCTGTTTCCCCGTCCTTCTTTTTCTCTGCTCTCTTCTCTGTCTTCACGTGCGTCCCTTTCTCTGCGTCCTTCTCTATCCCTGCTTCCACTTCGACCTCTTCGTTCGTCATCATATGTGCGTTTACCTCCATCTCTGTCTTCATTACTTCGCCTGTTTCCCCGTCCTTCTTTTTCTCTACTCTCTTCTCTGTCTTCACGTGCGTCCCTTTCTCTGCGTCCTTCTATATCCCTGCTTCCACTTCGACCTCCTCGTTCGTCGTCATATGTGCGTTTACCTCCATCTCTGTCTTCATTACTTCGCCTGTTTCCCCGTCCTTCTTTTTCTCTGCTCTCTTCTCTGTCTTCACGTGCGTCCCTTTCTCTGCGTCCTTCTCTATCCCTGCTTCCACTTCGACCTCTTCGTTCGTCATCATATGTGCGTTTACCTCCATCTCTGTCTTCATTACTTCGCCTGTTTCCCCGTCCTTCTCTTTCTCTGCTCTCTTCTCTGTCTTCACGTGCGTCCCTTTCTCTGCGTCCTTCTATGTCCCTGCTTCCACTTCGACCTCCTCGTTCGTCGTCATATGTGGGCTTACCTCCATCTCTATTTTCACCACGACCCTTTTCTTCACGTTGAGCCTTTTCCCTGCGTCCATCTCTGTCTCTGCTTCCACCTCTGTCTCTCCGTTCGTCGCTATCTATGCTCCTACTCCTGCTCATACTACCTCTGTATTCATCAGCATCGTAACTGTCTCTGCGTCCGTCTTCCTCATTATGTACATCCCTCTCTCTGCGTCTATGTTCTTGTCCCTTCTTACCTCCTTGACCATCTGTGTGGCTTTGTTCATTTCGATTTTTCTTCCCTTCTGCGTTTTGTACTCTCATTCTGTCCTTTCTATCTGAATCACCTCTATTTTCAATTCTGCGTCCATTTTCACGTTGATCTTTATTCCTGATGTTCTGGGTTTCTTCTTTCACTCTTCTTTGGTTTCTTCGAGAATTTTCTCCGTTTCTACTTCGATCGTTCTCACGTTCTCTTTTTTGTCCAGCTTCCTGGTAACTGCCACGTTTGGGTTTACTTTCCTTTTGACTTCCGGCTTTGTCTCCATTTTGATATTTACCTTTATCATTTTCTTTACGTTCATCTTCATTTGTCACTTTACGTTCATGTCTTTTTCCATCTCTGTGTTTTGACCCATTTTCTCTTCCTTCACCTGGGTCTCTTCCACGCATTTGATCCTTACTTTGCTCTTTTTGTTCATCTTTTTGTTTACTTCCATGTCTTATTCGATGCTCGCCACTGTTTTTCTGGCTGTAATTTTCTTCTGATCTCTTTTCATTTTCTTGCTTACCTCCTTTCTGTAAGCGTCCATTAGAGTTTTCTCCTATGGTAAGATAAAAAAAGTTTCAAAATTGAGTGCACTTAAGCTGATGCAAAAAATACATTATTTTTTTTCATAACTAAATTTCACACGTCATGAAGTAGTTACTGATACTAAATCTTATTAACTAGGAAATAAATGACTAACAAAAGTTTGACTGTTTCAGTGCATTTGAAAAAATTTTATAGATGGCACACTATAGGTACTTTGTCAATCCATTTCAGCTAAATTCAATAGCTTTTCAATCAAATGAAGAAAAGTTCATTAAACATCAGAAAAAAGTCCTAAAACTGTAGGCATATCAATCTTTTTTTTTTCCTCTTAGCGCCCCTAGAATTTACCTCCTGGGAGTAGGAATGGGGAGGGTTGGTCCAAAGGGAGAGACAGAGAGAGAATTTGCAAGATCATTACATGATACATATTAAAATTGTTTTATTAAGATGCATCGCTTACTTGCTACCTAGTAAAAAAAAAGTCCTTCGTTTTGTAAGTTGTTGATACGATGAAAATTGCAAGGAATAGGTGGTTGGATTCCGCGGTGTCAGCGCAAAGTTGCGCACTCAATTTCAATTTAACAAAGTTGAGCATTACGAATGAGGTTTTAAGCAATTATTTTTGACGCGCATGTTCAATTAGTATGAATCTAAAAATTGAATTAAATGGATGTGAACTGTATCTCTCTTTTTTGCAATACGACACGAGCTCCGCTTTAGCCCTGAATTAGGTGTGGTAATTCACTGATTAACACCAGATTGCCCAAGCAAGTCATCTTGACTGATTGAAGGAGAAGGGGAGAGGTAACTTCAATTATTATTAAATGCATTCATATGTTAAAAACAATTCACTTTGTGTGCAAATAAGTAAAAACCAAAACGCAGCGTCTAAAAGCACAAATAAGTCAAGTTAAAAATCATATTGTTGGCGAGTTATATTTCTTAGAAGCCTTTTATGTTCACAAAAATTTAAGAAATATTTGTAACGAATCCTTTGCAGTTCCACACATCTCGCCAATTTTATTTCTTACTTTTAAATTTTCTGATAGCGCAACGCCAAATCTGGGCTCGGCACACGTTGACACCTTATTAGCCTAGCTTTTGCTCCCTTTCTATTTAAACTCTACCGGTACTTTGGTTCTTTTAATTTCTTGCTTGGCACTGAAGAAGGAGGCTTTATGCCTTTGAAACATGTTTGCCGATTTTTAACTTGACTTATTTGTGCTTTTAGACGTTGCTTTTTGGTTTTTACACATTCATATGTTGTATAAAAAGTCACAAAAAATCTAAGAAATTTTGTCATTATATACATAATTTTTGAGCCATAATTGAAATTAAAAAGCAGTCAAAATAACTGCTTGGGCAATCTTGTGTTAATATCTATATTTCTTTACACATTACTCAAAACCTAAGAAAACCCCTTTATTCATATTTATGTTTTACCTATCAACTATTTCAGCAGTGCATAGTTTATTATTATCAAACGTATGCTTCTAAAAAGAATAATGTCGAAACTAATTATCTATATTTATTTATAAATTAGTGGTATAGTAGTAAAGCTCGTTTTCTACAAATATGCTAGGTGTTTGGATAATTAATATCAACAGCAAAATGCTTTTGCTGGAGATATTATCATTATAGCATTTAACCTATAGCATTACCTGTTATTGAAGCTTTGAAGTGTCTGAAAAACAGACTCCGTGAATTTCACCACACTGACCGCGAAATTTTTGAACTTGTTAATCTGACTGAAACTTGCCTTAAACACACTACCTTTGTCTTTGGGGGTACATTCTATCAACAAATCGAAGGGCTTGCTATGGGTAACCCCTTAAGTCCTGTCTTAAGTGAATTGTATATGGATTTATTTTCAACAAAAACTCTTTCAATTATTTGATTTTCCACTTTGGCTTAGATACGTCGACGATACTTTTACCCTTTTGGACGGCACAGCGGAAATAGTTCCTGTGGTTATTGATTTAATGAACTCCATTGATCCCAACATTCAGTTTACTGCCGAACTTGAAAGTAATAATTCCTTGCCCTTTTTGGACGTACTCATTTCAAAAAACAATAACCAATTTTCCACTACCGTTTACCGAAAACCATTTGCTGTTTGTCTTCCTCCACATTCTCGCTCCTGTCATCCCATAAAACAAAAAATGTCTGCTTTTTACACGTTTGTTAACCGCGCTATTAATATATGTTCCGACAAATCACTTCTCAATGATGAACTTAATTTCTTAAGGAGTGTGGCCGTTGACAGAGGTTATTCTTATCAAATCATTGACAATGCTTATAATAAACTTTCGAACCGCAGTGCATCCCACAAAAACCCAGTGTTCCTTCCACCAATTTCGTTGTCTTACCATTTTATTCAAAAATCTCTCCTCGCATTTCCAGAATACTCAGCAAGTTCGATTTTCATGTCATTTACAGACCCATCAACAAACTAACTTTTTCCAAGTTAAAAGACCCCATCCAACCATTTGATCAGTGGGGCATTTATCACATAAAATGTGAATGTCAAATTGGTTACGTCGGACAGACCCGAAGGGCGCTAAAATTTAGGTTAAAGGAACATGAAAATTATGTTAAAAAGAAAGAACTCTCAAAATCCTCAATCGCGAAACACTGTTGGGAAATGGGCCATAGATTTGTTTTCTCTGAAGCTAAAATTATTTGCAGACCTTCAACTGTTGGCGAGTTGGATTTCTTAGAAGCCTTTCATGTTCATAAAAATTTAAGTAATATTTGTAACGAATCTTTTGCAGTTCCACACATCTCGCCAATTTTACTTCATGCTTTTAAATTTTCTGACAACTCAACGCCAAATCAGGACTCGGCACACGCTGACACCTGATTGGCCTAGCTTTTGCTCCTTTGCTATTTAAACTCTCCCGGCACTTTGTTTCTTTCCATTTCTTGCTTGGCGCTGAAGAAGGAAGCTTTAGGCTTTTGAAACATGTTCGCCAATTTTAACTTCATCTATTTGTGTTTTTAAACGTCGCTTTTTCGGGTTTTTACTAATGGTGGATTTGTTACGCCCGAAAATACGGAACCCTAATAAAACGTTTGTTGCATGCCTTCTATGGGAGGACCTCAGTCCCCATTAATGGATCGGTGAACCATTTCTGGAAATTATATCCAGGCAGATATTTTGCAACGTTTTCAAAATGTACTGTAAATGTCGTCGGATCTGATTCAGTAAAATCTATCAGAAGGAATTCTGAATTCTCCCTACTACTAGATATTGGTTTCATTTTCTTCCTTATAAAAATATTGTCATCAGTTTAATTTTAATGCAATTTGGAACATCTTTGACTTTTTTTCTTATAATTATTCTGTGCGATTTGGAAGTCTTCAAATGATGGTTATTGTTCTTTGAATACAAGCATAATTTTGACTTGCTCTCAACTTTGCTTTTCCATTAAAGTGTCTTTAGTAAACAAAATGTAATTGATTTTCGTAGATTTTCACTTTTTGGTTGCAATGAGTACATAAAAATATTAATCCTGCTTTTAAAATAGGACAACTATTATAAAAACTATCCATAGTTTTTGTAATGAATTGGAATACATTGGTTTAACTAGTTATGGTTCCATGCGTTTAGTTATGGTCATGTTAAAAACTATAGGGGTTACGGCTAGCTGAAATTAATTATTTTCAGGAAATACACAAGAAAGTATTTAAAAACATTAATTATACACTTATTTTCTTGCACAATAATCAAACTTAAAGTACCCTAATTTATTCGAAAATATTAAAAAATAGATAAGTGACAAATAACTTTTCAAAAATTTGTCTGGACAAAAACAACAAAAATGAATGAATAAAAATAAATAAAACAATTCGACTACTGCATTTTGTATTTGTCGTTTGCCAAAAGTATCTTATGTTTGATCATAAATGTTATTTTCTGAAGCACTCATTTGTTATATAAAAGATGAAATTCAATTGAAACAAGGTTTTTCTATCCATATTGCATATTAAATACTCAGGTATAATTTGTTGTTAAATACCTTGTTTTAACACGCTATTTCGTATTATTTAGAGATACCCAAAATATGCAATTAAAGTTGCTAATTAAAAACCTTTATATAGAAATTATTTAAATTAAGAAATAGTGGCTACTGCATTGAATGCGGTCGTTTTATTACAGAGGAAATGACATTATTTTAAATGTTTTGATGAATTTGCAAAATTTTGGAATTCACTTTTGAAATGTAAAATAATTTACATCGTGAATTACATTGGGAGATTTAAAAATCGTTTTCAATTTAAGTACTAATGATTTATTAAATTATGAAATTTCCGTTTAGTGATTGTGTCAATTATTTGGATTTTGAAACCAGTTTTAAATAAAACCATTATTTTATTTTATTAAGAATAAAATAGATCGGAAACAAGTAAGCTATTTTCTTCAGCTACATTCAGTTAACTGTCATATTTGTTCACATTAATTCGTATTTAGCAACATATGTGTACAATGTTACAATGATGCCAGACGGTAATGCAGTGTGCAATACCTAATCTGAGGGCCACAAACTTTCCATGGTCGGAACCCGAGTAAAGGTAATATGCAATGAGTTACCGCCCATAAGCCAGGGCTGAGGCAGAACTGAAGCAAATGCACCCACAGCTCGATCATAGCATCCTAAGAATGCAGTTTCGTCCTTATTAGGAATAGCCAATGATCAAGCCGGTCAATGAAAATCCTCATTGTAGCTAATATAGCCAACAAACTGGTAGATAAAGTGAATTCATCTTACCAGCGAGCGTCCGCAAACCATAGTGCGGCTCAACTCGAAATTTGAAGGTAAAAGTTGGGTAATATGCAATGAGTTACCGCCCATAAGCCAGGGCTGAGGCAGAACTGAAGCAAATGCATCCACATTTTTGCCTCCGGCTCGATCATTGGCTATTCCTAACTAAGGAGTCCATAATAAGGACGAAACTGCAGTCTTAGGATACTATGATCGAGCTGTGGGTGCATTTGCTTCCGAGTAAAGGTAGTTAATATGCGCTCTTGTTGCAGGGTGGTACTAATTTTTAGCTTTATACCGCATTCCTTATCTTCGCTTTTGGGGGGCATAGCAGGTTTGCGAAATTACCACTAGTTTGATAAAACTATTTAGCTACCCATTGCTTGTATAGCACTATTTTCCTGTAGCTCTATTATGGTTAATTCAGACTGAGGTGGCCAGAACCCAAGTAGCATCAACTCATCGGATTTTGCTCGGCCGATCAACAAACTCATCGTAAACTGATCCTGTAACGCACGATGACATCGTTCCGATCAGTATCAGAGCACGGTTTTCGATGAGCTACTTTTCATCGGAAAGCGATATCCTTCCGATCAACTTTCCCGATGAAAATAAGATGAGCTATATTCCATCGGAAAACGATATCCTTCCGATCAAGTTTCCCGATGAAATTCCTCGGCACGGGACTGTTCTGCTCGTAAATTGCTCCAAATCTCATCGTATTCTCATCGGATTTTGCTGCTCGGATTCTGCTAGGCCGATGACACATATTGGATCATCGGCCGACGAGAATTTCATCGGGTTTCGATGAATGGCCGATCATCGGCCGATGAGATGATGCTGCTAGGGAATGTACTGCAGTGGATGATGTAACTCGTCTGTTCTATACTGCTTTCAATTTTGCCTTAATTCTCGCTATTGGGCGGAAATTTTTCGCTTTCTATAAAAAATATACTCTAAGACTTAATGTTGGGTTCATCCTTTGTGTTCGAAACTTAGCCTATATTCTCAATAGAGCTTTCAATTTCTGAATAAATTGAGTGTAGTTTCCAAGTTGTTTTGCATTTCAGAGGTTAGTTATATCTGAGAACATTTACACTATACAAGGCAGTGGGAAAAAGCTTCCCGTAATGTTCAATAAATGTTAGAATGAATAAATGACTAGTTTATTCGCATAATTGTGAAATGTACAAGAGGTATTATATTTTAACGTTTGAATACGTAAAGAATACCCCCTTTGACTACCCTTTCCAAAAAGTGGGTGAGGCTAAAAGTTAAATCAAATATTTTCAATATCCCAGAGGAATTGATGGATGTCTACTCTTCAACTAATCTTATTCAAAAAATTAAATTTAATATAATCCTAATAGATGATAAATCCCCTTATAAAGGATATAGAAACTTTTCTGCCGTTTTCATTAAGAAAAATTATCCAATAAACTTACCAAGAGATACTGCGATGCAAAGACTGAAAATGAATATAGCAGCTATGAAGGAATTCATCTTCACGCTGCTAAGCAAGTGAAGTGGTACTCACGATCTTTATCAAGGTCCATTTATAGTCATCACAATTCTTTAATTCATTTAATTGCATAGTAAAATTTTACTGCATTTTGGGGAAATCTGGGAGCAATTAAATGAGCTATTAAAATTCAACAGAATACAAAGCACTACTTAATTCCTCCAACATATTAATTTATATTCCATGCTACTACAGCTAAACTGCAAATTCTGTCATTACTTTGTAAGGAACACGAATTTTACTACTTAATTTTCCTTCAATACCGTTTAAAATGTGCGAATGCGTGAATAAATGTACTTGAATTGAAATCATAACTGCATCATAAATTTTAACTTTGGCAGTTGGTTAATCATAGTTATTACTAGTAAATCAATTGTTAACATTATTATTTGTTCGATTCAAGTAGTTCAGTGTATAAAATGTAATGAAAGTGTATAAGCTGAAGCAGGGGTTGCAGACACCGGAGGTTCTGAGGTGTTCGAGCACCCCCCAAAATATTTGTAGGGGAGAGTGGTAATGAATTTTTTGGTTTTGAATTTTTGTAATTTTTTCTAACACTTTGTTTTACTCTAAATTGGTGTTTTAGTTACTTTACTTATCTGGCTATCTAAAAAAGTCATAAAAGCTGGATTAGCACCTGTCTATAATGAATTATAATAGAAAATAAAAATTTTGAAATTTGGCCCATTCAACCCCACCTATGGGGTTGAATGGGCCATCGAAGGTAATGAATGGGCCACTAAATGAATTCAATGAAAACATGTGGATTTAATCTTTTATTTGCTGAGTATGACAAAATAAATGTGGCACTTGACATGATGATACAAAATCATACTGATTTAAAATTATATAAACATCAAAACTGATGCAATTAAAATAAAACTGATGCATACCAATTGTAGCAGAAAAATGACTAAATAATGAGATTGTAAGAAATAAATAACATCAAATATATATAAAAAAATAACAGATAATACACACTATGATTTAACAAAATTTATATATTTCAAAAATAATATTAAAAATCACTTTCAAAAACTTCATCTTCATTTTCAAACTTGTCAAAATTCAAAATTTTTTTTTAAATTTACTAGACATCGGGAATAAGAAATATCTAACTTAAGTTACCAAGAAAGAAAATGAAATTGTACTGTGAGGAATATAATATGAAGGAGAGAGGGGGCTTTTTCAAGCCACGCACTGCGACCAGAGGTCTATTGTACTATGGGAATATAATATAGATCTGCAAATTATATTTAGAAGTTACTACAAACCTATTTTGACGACAGTAATCTTAATCTATCTATGACAGTCAGTTGTGTTTCATATTAATGCGAAAATCCAAAGAAAAGGAAGAAAAACAATATTTAGGTGGCCCATTCATTACCATGACATAGTGGCCCATTCAGCCCCACCTATACTTTTGGAATACATTTAGGTTTTTGAGTACATTGAATTTAGATAACATCAAAATACATCTTAAGATTAGTTTATAAATATGGAAAGACTAGCTTATACATATGTATGCAGTGAAATACTTGGTACATTTTAGCTAGGAAATGTTTTACTAAAAAGGGAAAAACTTACTTTTCAGTCAGATTCTTGACCATGCCACTCTAGTTTGAAAATGGATCAGCGCAAACGAATGAAAATTGGATAAGTTTAGTAGAACAAATAGCTACATCTATTGGTGGCATCAAAAAAAAAATTCATGCAAATACTTTTTCATATTTTGTTAGTGGCCCATTCATCACAATGGCCCATTCATTACCACTCTCCCCTTTAGTTTTTTTTGGTACTCTTTGTTTGGTTTTTGTATAGTTTTTTTTTCAATTTAGTTTAGTACAACAAAAATGACAGACTCTGTTACTATGTTCCTATAAATTGAGATTATGACTAATATTTTCTCCGATAAAACACTATTTAAATCTGTTGATCTTTTGTATCTTTATTACTCTCTTGCAATAACAAAAAGAAAAAGTTGATATTTACTATCAAATATATTTCTTGCACAAAAGGATCCCTGAAGCACATTTACTTAAAAGTTAAATTTTGAAAATCAGCCTTCATTTTAATCTCCCCCCCCCTATTGGACGTGTTTAAGCACTCCCTCTAATTTTCAAAACTCGGCGCCACTGCTATGAAGTACATACTGCGTGTGGTAATTTGGTTTTTACCTCTGGCGTATTTTTTCCCAACTGAGTTTTATTAGAATTCTAAGATTAAAAATAAGTAATTAGAATAAACATGAAGTATTCGAAAAAGTATTCGAAAATCGAACTGATTTTTATAAAAATCACTTAAAAAGTTAAAAACGCCTGAGGATGTTTTGAAGTCCTTTAAGTAAATGAAGAGATGTTACAAACTTGATTTCTTTAGTTTGGGATTTGACAAAAACCATTTGAATTAAAACTTTTTCAATAAAACTGAATGTTTACTATCCAACTTAATCTTAGATTAAAATAATATTTAAGTACGATGTTTTAGTTTTTTGAAGACACATGAAAAATGTTTAATACATGGAATAGAGTTACCTTTTAAAATACTTAAAATGTATGAATTATATGGAAAACACCAGTATTTATTTTAAATATATTGACTAAATGGAACAGATGACGCAAGTTAATTACTCAGAAGAGATACTTCTAAATTTACTTGTTGTAAAGAGACCCCCCCTAACTGTTTAAAGAAATACTGAAATAAAATATTATAGACCTGAAAAATTTATATATAATTGAACCTAAAAGATAACAAACGCTGATATTTCTTAAGCGTCATAAAATACCAGAATGGTCTAGTACATTTGCTTGAAATATTCATTCAATTTTCATGGGTTATTTTTTATCAATCTTTAGTGAAAAACTTTTTAATACTTACAACAAAAATGCAAGATTTTATCCCTAGATTTAGTCTTTATACATAAGTTGATCAATTAAGACTGATCATAATTTTTCTTTAGGAGCTTAAAAAGTAAGTCACAAAAAAAAAAAAAATATATGCGGTGGGATGGGTGAAGAATCGATCATTCAAGTTTGAAGGTCATGGTGTCAGTAATTTACTTGGAAATTTCATATACAACCAAAATATTAATAGCAAGAAATACATCTCTACTCAAAACTAAAACCTGCATGTACAAAACAATATTTGCCCGTAAACTACAGGTTGTTTCCAAGTTTATGTTTCAGAAAAACAAATTCTCAACCGACCCTATAAACTTGTTGCCAGAAACGGAAACTTCATTGCACACGATCCTTTTATTAGCCAGCAACTCTTAAAGGTTTTCGGAAGGCTCGTAATTCCTACATTTTGGGTGGTAAATTCATAATATACTACAACTGAGGAATATTTTATGTATTTGCTTAGTATTTTTTTATGATCTTGACATAAATAGCTATTTTATGTAACTTTACGTCTAACATATGTTGATCGCTTTTATTGTATTTTTAATTGGTATAAAGAAATCGGTTTAGCAATGTATTTGAGATTTTTGCAACGATATTATTGGTTTCTGACACTATCACTTAAATGTGTGCTAAGTCATCAATCATTAACTATTTTATTGGACAGAGCGAATAACAATATGGATATATGAAAGCTTCTGTTCAGCAGTCATTTTTATAACCATAAACACACAAGATATATGTATTAATACAATTAGTACATAATATCTAAGAAGTTATTGGATTTTCAGTCATAACTAAGAATTTTGAAACAATGAAAATTTGATGATCTGTTTTTATGTTAGAATAGCAAGATTAACATTTTACTAAGTTTACAAACAAACTTGAAGGGATGAGGGAAGGAATTGCATAAGGGAAGAATTGTGTAAAAAATTAAATATGTTATTGGATATATTTTAGTAAATTGATGATGGTGTTCTTTCACTTGGCCTAGAACTTTAACTAGACGCGCTTGTTCGCGTTTCACGCGTCCGAATGTTAACGGTAAATTCGCACAAGCCTCGTGTTTAATACGGACGATTTTCGTGTTGTTTTCGTTTTTCTCTATAATAGATCTGACATACGTATATCAGATCAGACTGATCAGGGGCTGATCTGACAAATATCAGATCAGCTTCAACAGGCTGCTGACCGGTACAAAGTTAAACCCAATGTGAAGTTTGGAGGTTATGTATTTTTTAGAAATCCTATGCAACTCCGAACGGGATCTGTTGAAGTTGGATCATTTGGCACTAAAAGATAAAAACACGTTTTGTGCCATTTATAACATTTAAATAAAGAACATAAAATCAATTGCATACTAGCAGTAAAGCATTTTGCTTATCCGTTCTACTGTAGGTCGCAAAATAAAAATGATCTAAGAATCAGAATTTACTTTTGATAAATTAAAACAAAGAATTTCTAATTCCTGATATTGAGAAGAAATATAAATTTATTAAAAGAAAAAAAAGTGATATGATTAATCACACTTTTTCCTTCTTTTTTTACTACACTTCTTTTGAAAAGGCTATCTGTAATCTAAAATAATTTAATTTCAAAAGCATTGATGTCCCATTAACAATGATAATGTCAAGCGATTATTATATTTATATTAAGAAGTCTATGAAAAATCAGTAAATAATACAACAAACTAGCTGCGTGGCCCGGCGTTGCACGGGCTGTAATGTAGTGAAGGCAGTTTCAGAAAACTACTCACCGCCAAGGCGGCTCGCCTTTAAAGTAGCGAGGAAAAATTCAACAAACTACTCGCCACCAAGGCTGCTCGCCTTTAAAGTAATGAGGAAAGTTTAAACAGTCTACTCGCCGTCAAGGCGGCTCGCCTTTACAGTAGCGAGAAAAGTTTCAATAAACTACTCGCCGCCAAGACGGCTCGCCTTTAAAGTACCAAGGAACATGTGCAATGAGTTACCGCCCATAAGCCAGGGCTGAGGCAGAACTGTAGCAAATGTTAGATAAATTCAGTTTATCTACCAGTTTGTTGGCTATCTTAGCTACAATAAGAGGATTTTTGCCTCCGGCTCGATCATTGGCTATTCCTAACTGAGGAGCCCATAATAAGGGCGAAACTGCAGTCTTAGGATGCTATATGATCGAGCTGTGGGTGCATTTGCTACATACCAAGGAACAGTTTAACAAACTACTCCCCGCTAAAGCGGCTCGCTAAAATGCTTTCTTGCATCAAAGAATCAATCGAATTATTTGCACATGCTTCCTCAAAAATAAAGACAGTGTCAAGTAGCGCATACTTAGCACTCTCCCTAAATAACAAATAAAATTCCTTTCCAAAAACAATTATTTCCAAACCGTTTTCTTCCTGTAAAATTAATTGCAAAATTCTAAACGAAAAAGTTCTTTTAGTATTTGGATCGCAGCCAAAAAAAGTCCCTTCTAAAAACAGCAATTGCAATTTTATTTAAAAACACATTTTCAAAATGGTACCAGAGTAAAAATATGTCATTAATAATTAGAATAAAAACAATTGTTAGAACTTTGTTATAACACGTATTCAAAATGACAATGGAAAAAATAATACTCTTTCATTTTAAAAAGTTCAATTTAATTAACGTTTTAATTTGAAATCCCAACGGAAATAAATAAATATCTTGGAATTCTAAATAGTTCAATAATTTAATTAACGTTTTTATTCAAAATGGCAACGGTAAGAAATAATGTCTTAGAATTTTAAATAGTTCAATAATTTAGTTAACGTTCTAATTCAAAATGGCAACGGCAAGAAAAAAAATATCTTGGAATTTTAAATAGTTCAATTTAATTAACGTTTTAATTTGAAATCACAACGGAAATAAATAAATATCTTGGAATTTAAAATAGTTCAATAATTTAATTAACGTTTCAATTCAAAATGGCAACGGTAAGAAATTAATGTCTTGGAATTCTAAATAGTTCAATAATTTAATTAACGTTTTTATTCAAAATGGCAAAGGTAAGAAATAATGTCTTAGAATTTTAAATAGTTCAATAATTTAATTAACGTTCTAGTTCAAAATGGCAACGGCAAGAAAAAAATATCTTGGAATTTTAAATAGTTCAATAATTTAATTAACGTTTTAATTCAAAATGGCAATGGTAAGAAATAAAAGTCTTGGAATTTTAAGTAGTGCAATAATTTAATTAACGTTTTAATTCTAAATGGCAACGGTAAGAAATAAAAGTCTTGGAATTTTAAATAGTTCAACCACTTAATTAACGCCTTAATTTAAAATGGCAACGGAAAGAAACAAAAGTCTTGGAATTTTAAATAGTTCAATAATTTAATTAACGCTTTAATTTAAAATGGCAACGGTAAGAAATAATGTCTTAGAATTTTAAATAGTTCAATAATTTAATTAACGTTCTAATTCAAAATGGCAACGGCAAGAAAAAAATATCTTGGAATTTTAAATAGTTCAATTTAATTAACGTTTTAATTTGAAATCACAACGGAAATAAATAAATATCTTGGAATTGAAAATAGTTCAATAATTTAATTAACGTTTCAATTCAAAATGGCAACGGTAAGAAATTAATGTCTTGGAATTCTAAATAGTTCAATAATTTAATTAACGTTTTAATTCAAAATGGCAATGGTAAGAAATAAAAGTCTTGGAATTTTAAATAGTGCAATAATTTAATTAACGTTTTAATTCTAAATGGCAACGGTAAGAAATAAAAGTCTTGGAATTTTAAATAGTTCAACCATTTAATTAACGCTTTAATTTAAAATGGCAACGGAAAGAAACAAAAGTCTTGGAATTTTAAATAGTTCAATAATTTAATTAACGCTTTAATTTAAAATGGCAACGGAAAGAAATAATGTCTTAGAATTTTAAATAGTTCAATAATTTAATTAACGTTCTAATTCAAAATGGCAACGGCAAGAAAAAAATATCTTGGAATTTTAAATAGTTCAATTTAATTAACGTTTTAATTTGAAATCACAACGGAAATAAATAAATATCTTGGAATTTAAAATAGTTCAATAATTTAATTAACGTTTCAATTCAAAATGGCAACGGTAAGAAATTAATGTCTTGGAATTCTAAATAGTTCAATAATTTAATTAACGTTTTAATTCAAAATGGCAATGGTAAGAAATAAAAGTTTTGGAATTTTAAATAGTGCAATAATTTAATTAACGTTTTAATTCTAAATGGCAACGGTAAGAAATAAAAGTCTTGGAATTTTAAATAGTTCAACCATTTAATTAACGCTTTAATTTAAAATGGCAACGGAAAGAAACAAAAGTCTTGGAATTTTAAATAGTTCAATAATTTAATTAAAGCTTTAATTTAAAATGGCAACGGAAAGAAATAAAGGTCTTGGAATTTTAAATAGTTCAACCATTTAATTAACGCTTTAATTTAAAATAGGTACGGAAAGATACAAAAGTTTTGGAATTTTAAATAGTTCAATAATTTAATTAACGCTTTAATTTCAAATGGCAACGGAAAGAAATAAATGGCTTGGAATTTTAAAAGTGCAAAGAATTTAATTAACGTTTTAGTTAATATCTCAGTTAATTAACGTCGTACAATTACGCGGTTGGTCTTATTGTCTTCCTTAGAAAATTTCGAATCGAATGGTATTATGTTTGATTCTTTACGCTCAGCGGTTTTTGAGGAGTTCAAGCTTCAGACGGACAGACAGACAGACAGACAGACAGACAGACGCGGACAGATTTTAATAGTAGTAATTTTGTTTTAAATGTTACATTAGCTGCGTTTAAAACATTTCTTAAATTATGAGAGCACATTGCTTTTGGTGAAAATTCGGGAAATTTAAAAAAGCAATAATCATTAGGGTGAGTCGAAAAAATCGATTTTTTTATTTCGAAATCGCATTACCTCTCAAAAGTTGTGATTTAGTATCCACAACTTGGGAAAAATAAGAAAAAAATTCTAAGTTGACGTCTTCGGTTCGCGCATGAGGCTCAAATTTGGAAAAAATATGTTAAAAATGGAAATTTTCAAAAGGAAAAAAGAAAAAAAAAATTGTAACTTTTTATAATGCAACTGCCATATGCTGTAAATATTTTGTGCATCTTTAATCTAAAAAAATATTTTATAGCTTTTACATACGATCATTAGTTTGCACATCAGCCTTAAATTGGGCTAAAATCGCCTACAATGTCAAATTTCGAAAATATCGATTTTTTTTATTTCGAAATCGCATTACCTCTCAAAAATTGTGGTTTGGTATCCAAAATTTGGGAAAAATAATAAAAAAAAATCTAAATTGACTCCTTCGGTTCGCGCATGAGGCTCAAAGTTGGAAAATGTATGCTAAAAATGGAAAATTTCAAAAAATAATTTGAAAAAAAAAAGTAATTGTTTTCTATCGAATCTGATTTAAATTGTTAGTAGATAACATAATTTGAACCGAAAAATATACATATAACTTTTAGAAGGTACATTCTGTTTGTGCATAAGGCTCAAAATATGAAAAAAAGGTCAAAAACTGAACCAGAACGCACTACGTCGGCACTGTGCCGGTATATTTTTATTTTACAGCCGACATGTCTAGACATTACACATATTCTAGGAGATAATTCGAAGTCCCTGCAGTCTGCACTCCCTTTGGTTGTCACTTAGTCAGCTAGACCCGCCAAACAAACAGTATCTTTAATTAGCAACTGAAAGTGGATCAAAAAGTACAGCGTGTTTAGCTTTGGGTGAGTGATTTTTGTAACTTTATAGCATATTTTTATGCTCAAGTTTTGTTATACTGTTCACCGTTCTCCGATTAATAAATAATGGAACCCCGGAAAACTTCTAAACGTTTAATTGTTTGTCCGTTTTTTGGTGCACTGAAAGGGTTAAGTCAAAGTGTTTTACCCACATGTGCAGATGTGTTGTTAACTTGTTTTGAAGAAAAATCGCAATCTGTAAAAGGCGATCCTTTTTCAAGGATTTCAGATTGCATATAAGCTGCTGAAATAGAAGCAATTTACTGCAAAGCTTCTATACCAATGTACAGTGGTAATACCAATGTGCGTTCTATACCAATGTACAGATGTATAGTGTACATCTACATCTACAAGAGATTGGCTTTTTAGCACAAGAACACGAAAAATTCATTGCACACTTGAACGAAGCGACGTCAAAAAGTTTAGACTTCGCTTAATTAACAAAATGAGTGAGTTTTGTCTTGAAGTTCAATTTATCTTTATCACGACTAAATGACTTTCTCAAAGTGTAGTATTATGGTAATCCTTTATCAGTTTTACAATACGTACATGACTGACCGTTGGTATAGAAGCTTTGCAGTAAATTTCTTCAATGAGCTATGCAATCTGAAATCCTAGAAAAAGGTTCGCCTTTTACAGATTGCGATTTTTCTTCAAAGCAAGCTAACAACACATCTGCACATGTGGTTAAAACACTTTGACTTAACCCTTTCGGTACACCAAAAAAGGACAAATAATTAAACGTTTAGAAGTTTTCCGGGGTTCCATTATTTATTATTCGGAGAACGGAGAACAGTATAACAAAACTTGAGCATAAAAATATGCTATCAAGTTACAAAAAAAACTCACCCAAAGCTAAACACGCTGCACTTTTTGATTCACTTTCAGTTGCTAATTAAAGATGCTGTTTGTTTGGCGGGTCTAGCTGACTAAGTGACAACCAAAGGGAGTGCAGACTGCAGGGACTTTGAACTGTCTCCTAGAATATGTGTAATGTCTAGAAAAATCGGCTGTAGAACAAAAATATACCGGCACAGTGCCGACATAGTGCGTTCTGGTTCAGTTTTTACATTTTTTTTCATATCTTGAGCCTTATGCACAAACAGAATGTATCTTCTAAAAGTTATATATAATTTTTTGGGTTCAACTTATGTTATCTACTAACAATTTAAAGCAGTTTCGATAGAAAAAAAATTACTTTTTTCTCAAATTATTTTTTGAAAAATTTCCATTTTTAGCATATATTTTCCAACTTTGAGCCTCATACGCGAACCGAAATAGTCAACTTAGATTTTTTATTTATTTTTCCCAAATTTTGGATACCAAACCACAACTTTTGAGAGGTAATGCGATTTCGAAATTAAAAAAAAATTGATATTTTCGAAATTTGACATTGAAGGCGATTTTAGCCCAATTTAAGGCTGATGTGCAAACTAAAGATCGTATGTAAAAGCTACAAAATATTTTTTTAGATTAAAAATGCACAAAATATTTACAGCTTGTGGTATTTGCATTAGTTTTTTTTTTCTTTTTTCTTTTTGAAAATTTCCATTTTTAACATATTTTTTCCAACTTTGAGCCTCATGCGCGAACCGAAGACGTCAACTTAGAATTTTTTTCTTATTTTTCCCAAGTTGTGGATACTAAACCACAACTTTTGAGAGGTAATGCGATTTCGAAATAAAAAAATCGATTTTTTCGACTCACCCTAATAATCATTTTTTTTTCTCTTCTAAAGAAAGTCCTTTCCTCTTTCAAACTGCACACCGCTATAGAGAAAGGATAACATAACTTTTGAACTGCAGTAAGTGTGACTTAATGTAGATTTTTTTTTCTTTTAACCACACACACACCAGTTATTTCTAGATTAAGAATTTCAAGCAAAACCATTGTCTTAATATTCTTTCCCACACGTACTCCAAACGAAAAATTTCATTAAGGGCCGCTGACATTGTCAATGAATCTGTTGATGTTATTAATGGGTATGCACAGAAAATTTAGAGGGGTCTTGCAATTGTCATTTCTTTTCATCTGTCTTGTTAAGGGTCATGTTCAGGGGTGTCATTTCAAGTTTTTCCAGGGGGGGGGGGCGAAGGGTAAAACACAATACAATTTGACCAGAAAACAAAAAACCACGCCCACTTATATGTAAATACATTGATTTCTCAAAGTCAGGGGGGGGCAATTGACCCCCCTGCCCCCCTAAATGTCGGGCCTGGTCATGTTAACTATACTACACTGAAACCTTTCTTGAAAAAAACATCGTGATGTCAGCGTGACGTTTGCGTGACGTTAACCTATGAAAAACAAGCTAGATAAAACGTCACCGCTGCTTGGCGAATTAGAGGAGATCGCTGACTGCTTGTGAGCTCTTATTGGCTCCGCCCGTAGTGACGTTCAGTGTCAAGTTAAGTTGCTTTCTAGTATAAGTAAATCCGTATATTTTTCTTTATTTTTGCTCAATAAATAAACTTATTTCTTTTACTGTCTGATCTTCTTTAGTAAAACCGTCCGCGCATTTACGCATGCGTCAGATCTACTCTGATCTTACTAAAATAGGGGTGTTAGGTAAGGAAACAATAATGGGAAGAATAATAAAACACTTTTTGAGCAGTATCAAACAACGTGGAACCATGCTAATTTCAAACACATAGTTTAGTTGAATATGTTAAAAGGCTAGCTAATGCAAGTTTTCAATTGAAAACTTACGAAAGTTATCCCCCACAACCCATCTACCCTCTTTAAATGGCACTGTTTGTGAGTGCCAGGTGGCTTTCATGGACAAACAGTATAAATAAACACATCGAAATTCCTCAGTCTAAAGAGTGCACTAAAATGTTTATCTATGCGGAAAGATAAAATATTTATGTCGCATGCCTTTTTTCTATAAACTAACTTGTCTACATTGAAAAAAATAGTTTTTTATATCCCTCAAACAAACTGCAATTTTATTTCTCATTGCTCAACTAACCCGCTGTTAAAATATTTTTCATTAATCAGTAATCATTTCCCAAGTAGCACACTTCGTTTTTTAAAGATTGTAAAATGGTTATTAACGTTGTAACAACAGCTTAAAAACGTTTATAAAACGTTTAAAGGTGATTTGTGCTGCCTGAGTTAGCGTATTTTCATGAAAAAATACTTGTTGATTAGTTCTTCAGCTAAAGAAATTTCATTTTGAGCAATGCTTACTTGTGAAGAATGAACGATTTAAAATATTCTTCAACAGCTAACACATTGAGTTATTTCTATAGTTACTGCTGCTATTTCCTAATTTTGTAAGTGACGATCCCGTTTTCAATATTCTTTGAAATGTATTTTTATTACCTGTATTAACATTAAAAACTTCAAAGGAGAATTTCATTTGATTTTTTAGCTTGAAATGATTATTCAATTTTCACTATCTTTCATAAGCAGCATTTATTTAATGGGCAGTAAAATTTTTACTGTCAGAATGACACTTATTGCTATTGAAAATTTATGGCACTCAACGTTTTCTTCTTTAGTAATGAGTATTTTATAGCAGTAATTTATTTACAGTGCTCTGAATTGCATGCATTAAATAAAGAGTTTATGAAATATTTTGATTTAAAATATGTTAACGATTCCTATGCTGCCAATAAAATACTTTTTTTAGTGAAATAAAACGAGCTCTGAAATAATTCATAAATTTTATATCAAGTTTAATAACAGTTAAGTTAGATATAAAACATATTGATTACTACGAGAATGAGAAGTTATAGTAGAAATCAAATCATCATCAGTCTTTAATAAAATTTACTAACACAATTTTACTTGAGTATTTTGTGTGTCATACTATGTAATGATACTTCATCTTTTATGAAGCAACTTTTATTAACGCAAACAAAAGACTAATATCGTTTAGGTGACACTTTTCTCGCAAAAAATGTATCATCAAAATAGATCTATGTAAATACTGTAAATATAAAGCAAAAAAAAAAAAAAAGAGTCTGACTGTACGTCGTGTGTCAGTTGAAGAGGCAAGTATATAAGGGTGATGTGTGACAATTTTTGAATTTTACTTTTTACATTGGATGAAGGTCATAAGTAGGGATGCACCTATTAATCGGCCATAATCGACCATTTGCCGATTATTAATAATCGGCAAAATCTTGCCGATTAATCGGCGAATTTTTTAAATTTTTTATATTATCTTTTAAAGTATACCTTCACCAAAAAACTATGATAAATTGTTTTATTAACTGTAAATAAATGTAATTTTCTAAATCCTTACTATAACATACAGTATGAAAGTGTGTACAGAGTAAAAACAAAACAAATAGTTCATAGAAAACGTAAAGCTGATTGGAATATTAAAAGATAACCCTCTGCAAATTCCTGAAATTTTAAATTGGAATTCAAAAACATGAATATTTCATTTCATTTATAATTAGTCAAATTTTGCTGATCAACCGGCGGAAAAGATGTTTTAAATAAAATTCAACGATTTTTGAACACGCTATTACGATGAATAAATTTATAAACAAGAAATAAATAATTTTCTGCAAACACAAGAATAACACGTTTTACGAAAGTGTAATGAGTAAAAACAAAACAAATAATTCAAAGAATGAAATACAAAATAACAATAATAATAATAAATTGCTTCTCAGTTGATATAAATGATTTAATAATTTAATATTCCTGTTCTGAATAAATATACACTTATTGACAATGTTGCAACCTTTTTCATGTCTCGATATTTTTCTCTTTAGCTTATTGCTTTTGAATAACCTCTAATTTTCAAAGAACAAGTCTTGAATTAAATGGCTAGTTATAGTTGAGAAATAAATTTAAATTAAGAACACCCCAAAATTAAAGTGCTCATCACAGCTCCCCCTCCCCCCCCCATTTGTTTTAATAATTATTATGTCTAGTGTGTTAATGTAATTTTATTTACAAAAATATTTTAAAAATTTCAAAGGAAGTTGATAAAATTTTGAAATTATTTAACATGGAAAAATGGAGAAAAACAAATCTTTTGTCAAAAACAAATACGTAACCATTTCTAAAAATCGGAATTGTATTGGAAATGGTAAAAACAGTGAGGGTGAAATTGGTAATATTAAAAATAATAAACCCGAACATTAATCGGCTCAACCGATTAATCGGCCGATTCTCATTCGCCGATTAATCGGTAATTGACCAATTTGCTTATCGGTGCATCCCTAGTCATAAGTCCATGAGTATAATGTCCCCTTAGTCACAGAAATGGTTGGTAACTAAACATTTGACCACGTTTTACCCATTGAGAAAAATCTATTAAAAAAATAAGACAACATTTTTTTTAAAGCTTTTTCTAGAAATTAAAAAAAAAAAAAAGTCACATATCACCTTTATCCACTTGCGCCTTCAATTATTAAGATACATAAAATTGTCGATTTAGTTCTTATCCTCAGTCAGGGAAAGCTGTGACATACATTTCTTGGATTTAAATTTTAAGCATTGTGTTATAAAAATAAACATTTTGAGTGCACTGCAAATTTTTCGTGTAACCTTACTCCATACATACGGAGGCTGCAGTGACGCCTTCACTGTTATGGAGTAACTTAACTGATATATCTGGCGTAAAGTAATATTGTGCTATAATGTAATTTTTGCTTATTGTTTCATCAATGTCTGCGTAAGTTTTCAGCAGAATTCTGGGTCAAAAGCCTACTACCAATCAATTTAATACAAAATTCGTAAGTTTTAACTACACACGATAGGAACGAGCCCGCGAACTTTGTTGCGTTTAAGATCCAGGATTTTTTTTTTATGTTTTACTTTAATTGATGACATTGGAACTCTTCTTATTAATTTAAAATCATGTCGGCACATTTGAGTCGCAAACTTAAAAAAAAAAAAAAAAAAAAAAAAAAAAAAAAAAAAAAATGTGCGTTGCAAAACATAGCAGCAGAACCAAATACTAAAGCAAATGACATGTTTTATGTTTATCAATGAGAATCAACTTTTGTGTTTTAGAAAAAAAAAGAAGTTAGATCTATAAATAATAATTTATGCTTGTCCCTCATTTTCATATCACTAGCTGACTCGAGCGAAGCATTCACGCTTGATAGAAGCAACTCAAAAATTCAAATTTTTAAGCGTATTTTT
>JAXGGA010013462.1:0-35161 GCA_038373865.1 Uloborus plumipes | reverse complement strand
GAGAAAAATTTCGCGGGCATACGCGTCCTTTTAAATTTTAAATGAAACATGGAACACGCCGAAAGGAAAGATAACCTTACCTAGTAAAATTTGCTAGTCACTTAAAGCAGAATCAGGAGGTAAAGTTGATAATTCTTGTAAGATTGTGTCTTTTATGCTAAATAACTTACAAATATTTTATTTGCCAAGAAATAAAAACTGACAAACAGAAAAGCTCTAAATCCATGAGCTTTTTTTTTTCCTTTTTGGCTAACGACTTTTTGACATCTCTAGCAACCGCTGCATAAGGAGAGAGACTCACTTATGCCATGTTACCGATTCTCCCTTAAATGACACTGTTTAATGAGTGATACCAACCTCTTTAAATATTTCCCAGACAGTCCATTGGGGAATTTTTTGAAAAAGAGGGCATCCATGAGGTTCAATCGGATCTTGAGGAATGGAGGATCGACGGATGTGTTGCAATTCTGCAGTCTCATCCGACCCAAACGGAACGTTTAAACCAGCCGTGTAACCATCCAGCACGGTAATGCATTTTCGCCATCACTTCCAGTAATTATCGAAAACATTCTGTTGCATTTTTACCATGGAAAGAATTGATTTTTTGCCTCGATCATTAATCATTCTTTGAAATGATGCTTTAGACCTATGAAAACCATGTTCTAACTAGATCTACTGTTGTTTGCAGCTTAGTTATCAACAACAGCGCCAATTTACCGGTCCTATATCTTATTTGCTGAAAAATCTTCGGCGAGTGATAGCGTTAAGGCGTCACTATTTAATTCAAAGCTCTCGTATAAGCGAGATTTCTTCTTTTTCATTTCTTAAAAAAAATCTCATACAAGTACACACTATGAAATCAGTAGCAGTTGTTTCTCTGCGAAACATGCCAAAATATAAGAAACAAGAAAATTGATTAATTAAAAAATAATTGATCGATTAATTCAAAAAATAAAATTATTAATTGAAGACTAAATTGCTTTTGAACATTGTACGAAATAACCTAAATTGTAGCAAAGTATATAGTCAAATATCTTTGACTTCTGTTATGAACTACAACTTCAAGAAAGTCTTCGTAAATAAAGTCAATATCTATGTACAACCTAAGCTACATAAAGTCTGCTGGAAGAAAATATCAAAAAAGTTGGATTAGTTAGTAGTATTTTAAATTTAAGTAATTTTACTCAACAAATTTAAACAAACACTATATTATAGCCATTTAAGTAGAAAAAATTTACATTTTAAAAACTCGTTTACCTTTTAATATTCACAACAGCTTTAAGAAGTTTTTTTTGTAAATAAAATGCATATATGTGTTCACTTCATGAGCTACTCGTACACACATAAGGTGTCTGTGGGGAAGATGTCAAAACTAAGTTTTTTTTTCACTTTAATTTAAATTTAAGTGCTTTAAAAATAAAAAAGAGAGAATCAAAGTAATAGACGTGTAAGTAGAAAAATGTTCAACTTTCAAAACGCCTTTTACTTCCCTTTTCAATCACAGCAACGATTTTCGGAAGGAGATAAGCTATTCAACATTTCGTTCTCCGACTTTTAATTTCATTCTAAAGGTATAAAAGAAAAATCAATACGAATTTCAAAAGACTACTCTTGAAAAGCGTTTGCTGAATAAAAGAGCCATGGCGCTATTTTCCTTTTACACTTCCAGTAAGCAGAGCCTTTTAAAATCTTCTTAGTACACTTTCGATGAACCAGGAAAGATTTTAATTGCTTATTCCCGTCATGGGATAAATGAAAGCCTGAATTTAAAATAGGGTTTCAAGCTTCTTAGCGGCATTTTATACCAATAAAAAAAGATAGCACATGAGATCCAAGACTTTTGTGAATAAATGGAGCTTTTTGTAGTTAGGATGAGATTTTGAAATGGAAAAGTAAATGAAAAAGTTTTGATTTTGAAATAAAGTGAATTTCCGTTTTAATTTCAACAATCAAAGTTTTGAGTGTTCAGGGAAAAATAATTTAAAAATTAAGAGTTTGGTCCAAACTAATTTTGAAAATACCTATTTTCAAATGCGCCACAAGGCCCGTCATTTAGTGTGGTCAAGGGGTCCATACCCCCTCCTAGTTTTGAGAAATCTCTCTCCTAGTTGAGAGAATATTTTCGTGAAAATGTTATTAAAGGATACGAGAAATACGCTCCTCGGAGAAATGTATAACTGAAACAGTTCAGACACTAAATGAAAATAATGCAACATTAAATTGCAGACATTTTAAAGAAACTGCACTAATGTTTCGGAATGCATTGAAGGAAATTTCATTTAAATCCAGAAACACGTATCTACAGTTTACTAATTGTTTGTAAAAACTACTGCTGCAATTTTATAGCTTAAGTTTTCCACACAAGGAAATTTGATTAATTCTTAGTGCAGATACCAGTAAAACAAAATCGGGGAAAAAAATGTTTTACAACAGCAATTTGAGCTAATAAATAATATTCTACTGTAAAAAATGAATGTTGTTTTTACAGTATAATGCTGGCAGCCGAGGTCCCAGTTTAAAACTAAAATGCACAGTAATTTACTGTTAAACTAGCAATTAAAGTTTCTTACTGTAGAGTTAGAAATTTACAGTTTATTGCCATAAAATTTAGCTGTATTTTAGTGCAAAAAGATCAGTATAATACTGGCAGCGGAAGTTCTAGTTTAAAACCATGAAATGCACTGTAATCAATTGTAAAGTTAACATTTTTATTGTTTATTACTGTAAAATTAGCGATTTTACAGTTTAGTACTGTAAGATTAGCGATTTTACAGTTTAGTACTGTAAAATTAGCAATTTTACAGCTTATTACTGTACAATTAGCAATTTTTGCAGTTTATCCCTATAAAATTAGCTGTATTATACTGTAAAAACAACATTCAGTTTTTACAGTGTACTCCACTCGGAATCATATACACTGCTCAAAACAATTAAAAGGATATTGAAAGTTTCCTATAAAAACAGGGGTTCAAACATTTTTTAAGAATTTGTTTTTGCATAAAAGTTAAGAAGAGAGTTACAAATGTAAATTTTGCTCATTTTCCAACTTCATAGTATGCAAATTTTGAGTTTGACGTCGAAAACGACTCTTTAGCTGCAACGAATGAAATTTCACTCTCACTTTACTATAAAATAAGGCAGAAAAGAATGTTCGACGGTCTGTAAGAGCAATGTTCCGATGGGTGAATGTCTCAACGAAGACATTTGACCGATTCAGAAGCTTCTAGAGTTGTTGGCAGACTAGAGGGAGGTCAAACACAACCCGAGGTAGCGAAAGCCATTGGAGTTTCTCAAAGTGTAGTTTCCCGGGTCTTGAACCGTTTTCTAGAGACTAGAAGCGCTGCAGGGGCAAGAACGTAGACCGGCTACAATGCCCAATGAAGACCGCTATTTAGCTTTATCGGTTCGGAGGCACCGAAGTAAGAGAGCCAATCAACTACAACGACAACTTTGCTCGCCTACTGGTACCCGTGTTTCGACACAAACTGTCCGAAATCGACTCCACGCCGTTGGTATGTATGCCCGTCGGCCAATGCTGTGTGTCAGATTAAGTGCAAGTCACCGTCGTGCCCGTAGAGAGTGGGCAACGGAGCACGTTAGTTGGGGAAGAAATGAGTGGTGCAATATCCCGTTCTCTGATGAGTCCCGCTGTTCCCTTCATCCTGATAATAGGCGGGTTTTCATCTGTAGGGAAGGTGGCACGAGAAATAATCCAGCATTTGTGCGCGAAAGTGTCAGATTTGGTGGTGGAGGTGTGATGGTATACGCCGGCATTTCCATTAATGGTCGAACCGACCTCCATATCTTCCGAAATGAAACTCTGACTGGTCATCGATATAGGGATGAGATCCTCAGGCCTATTGTCGTCCCTTACGCTGCAGCAATTGGAGATGCCTTCATTTTAATGGACGACAATTGCAGGCGACATCGTGCTAATTTGGTGAATGATTTTCTTTTTGAAGAAGGAATTGTACATATGGAGTGGCCAGCGTGTTCTCCGGATATGAACGCAACAGAGCATGTTTGGGACATCCTAGGAAGACGAGTGGCTGAACGCCTATCAGCTCCAGAAACTCGAGGAGATCTCCAGGCACTCGAAAGAGCTCTTCAGAAGGAATGGGGCAGAATACCCAAGCCCCTCATTAATACCCTCATTGAGTTCTATGCCTCAGAGGTGTTTAACACTGCTAGCTGTCCGAGGAAACCATACCCCCTACTAAAAGTAGTTCTCTTTAAAGGAAACCCTTTTTTCATCTGCTTTTCTCATTTTCAGAAAATGTGTTTTTTTTTTTTTTTTTTTCTTTTTTTCCCCTTTGGTACCCAAAAGCTGAATAAAAAGCATTTTTTTCTGCCAAACTAATGTAATTTTTATCTCTTATAGCTTACTACGTGTAGTCGATAATGTATCAATCAACCAAAATGGTCTTTAGGTGCAAAATCAACCCAAAATCTTAATATCCTTTAATTGCTTTGAGCAGTGTATTACTTGCCACTATCCTTACAAAATGAATTATTTGTAATTATATTAAAAACATACATCATGAAGTGACACGTACTTTTCACTTTGAAGGGATACATTTTTTTCTTGAGCTGAACATAAGAATTAGTTTAGAACTTTTAAAAGTTCATTAATGAAAATTTAAAAGAACGTATTTCGACTGTTAAAAAGATTAACAGCAGAAAAAAGGGAGATACTTGAGGCTCAAATCTTTCAACATGGTTTTAAATATAAATAATTCTACTAATTTTCTCTTTTTTTTTTAGGGGGGAGGGGGCTTTCAGTGATAGGCTCTGTGTTTGGCAAGTAAATGTAAATATTTCAGTTTTATTCAAATAAAAAAAAAACTCAGAAATTAAAATGATTTTACAAAGACTAAAGATATTGAATTTTATGATTTTTATCTGTTTATCATTGCATTAAAAAATAGTTGATTAGATTTTTGTCTCCATTTTTTCTATCAGTATATGATTAAGGCTACAGTGGACAAATAAAATTGATTTGTTTCAATTATTGATTTATATGTCTAAAACTTTGTGTGCTTGTATTATTGTATATTTACTACATCTAAAAGCATAAAAACACAAATTAGTGCAAAAACAATGAATATTTTTTTTCAAATTTCAAATTTAAATATTTTTTTAGCAAAATTTCAAAATGTTCCAGGCGTCGCAAATTTTTTCAAACTTGGAATCTCCACTTAATTTCCAATCATTAGACATGATTGCACAAAACTGCATTACATACAATGTTTTATGAGATAGTTTATAAAATATGGCTGAAAATAAAAATTTTCAGTTGAAAAAATCATATAAATTTTCATTTTTAGCCATCTTTTATAAACTATCAGATAAAGCATTGCATGTAATGCATTGTTTTATGCAATCATGCCTAATGATTGGAAATTAAGTGGAAATTCCAAGTTTGAAAAAAATTTGCGACGCCTGGAACATTTTGAAATTTTGCTAAAAAAATATTTAAATTTGAAATTTGAAAAAAAGTACTCATTGTTTTTGCACTAATTTGTGTTTTTTATGCTTTTAGATGTAGTAAATATACAATAATACAAGCACACAAAGATTTAGACATATAAATCAATAATTGAAAAAAATCAGTTTTATTTGTCCACTGTAGCCTTAAATACTCTCAACGTTTAATAGAAAATATGACAACTTTTATCTAATTATTTATAAGCGTACTTTATGATATTCTTTACTAATTTCTAATGACATGTTTTATAAAATCGACCAAGTAGGTTCATTCCTGCATTAAACACAGCTGACAGATACAAGTTTGAGGTATTTAATAGTAAATGAGAATATTTGTAAAATACATAGTAATTTTCTTCCATAAAGATACAGGTTCAATTTAACTTAAGAATATTTTTATTATTGTTATAATTATCATTATTATTATTCTGTGCTCAAAGAATGTTAAAGAAAACCAATTTTATGAATTTTAAAGACAGTAAGATGGAATGTAAAACTTGAATAGAGCAATATTATTTAAATAACCATACGCTTCGACGAGAAGTTCTCGCTGTTAAAGAGGTTAGGCTTCAGTAAATTTTAATTTAAATGTTTAAAATGAGGGCTCCAGCCTTAAATTTATGATTAAAATAAGAATTTCAATAATATATAATTCAACTACAGAACTCCAAAGTTTAATCTGTATGATAATTTATTCATTTATATTTCCTGGAATCCATTAGATGACGAATATTTTCACATTCAAGAGCGGTATATATTAAAATTGGGTAGTAGTGTAAACGGGATAAATGTGGACAGCAAATACTCCCTTTTTTTTGACTTAAAGTTACTTTTATTTAAAGAGTTTACTGATTTAGTACATTTACATTAACGCATCTAGCAAATTAACTAAATAAGACGAGAGAAATAATATCAATCATTTCAACTTGCAAACGAGGATTCAAACTTGTAAATTTTGAAAAAGGCATGATGAAAAATGAGAAGCAAGCAAACATGGCTCCAAAAAACAGTTAAAAAAAATTATCCTAAAAAGCAATAGTAATTTGTTCGCAAAAATTGACGACTACAACTGGCTCAGCACAAAATGTGCCTCTGTTATCACTAGTGATGTGCCGGATATACGTATTTGCATCCGTATCCACAGAGCTTCACAGGAAAAAAATCTAGATCCAGATCCATTTCATTTTTGGCGGTTCTCAAACGGATCTTTAGCATCATTACTTTGTTTTTCTGAAATTCTTAAAATAGATAACAATAAAAAACTATTAATTTCCGAAATTTTTATGCTTAATAGGCATGAAATAAGTAGGTGTTTTTTTTTAAATGTGTATGAAAACTTACTGGTCACTCCGTCTAAGCTCCGTTTAATAGCTTTCATTGTTTTTTTTCATTATGTATAATTCTTAAGATTCACTTTTACCCAAGATTGTTACATCAATTCAGTTCAAATTAAATTTTCATATTCGTTTTGTTAGAATTAAAATTAATAGTTCTTTTTTTTTTCAACAATATAATTTTAAGAGTATATATTTTCAAATGTTTTACATCCGCATGTTTAGTACAATACTGACGATTTATCTCTAAAGAATCTATCATATCATGTGGCACAAGTCTTAAATATTATGTTTGTTGATATTTTTGTGTGATATTAAGAATGAAAGAAAAATCCCCAAACTATTGATAAAATACTATGCAAAAGTATAACCGTTTTAGGAACAATAAATAATGATCTCTACATTTTATACATTTAAAAATGAAATTTAACGAGAAAATAATAATACAAATAATAATAAAACCTAACTTCAATTTTAACTGTACAAACTTGGATTTGTTAGAAGAAATTAGCTGTAAATTTTAAAAAATAGTGTAAATTAACAACAGAAAAACAATTAAGATGTATATGTATTAAAATGCTATTGTAGTAAAAACCACAGCTAATTTTTATAATGATCTTAACACATCATTAGAACCAACTAAAGTATTTCTAAGGAAACCCCATGGCGCAAAAAAGATAAGTAAATTCTCGAAGGCATTGAAAAGTTTTGCTGCTTTTTAAGAGGAAGTAGCAATGATAAGTTTGAAACGTGAAAAGCAAATTTCTGCACAAGTTCAGGACAACATGAAAAGGCTCTTAATGAAGCTCTTCAGCTAGTTTCTTCCCCACAAATTCTTAGAAGTTAATCAAGTTCAATTTACTTTTGAAGATGAATGATATAAAACTTACTTCTATCCTTTCAAACAGTTTTTATCAGGGGTTCAAAGCACATTTTCAGAAATCTCGGAAGGGTATTTTGCCAGATTATTTGAGTGTTGATGAAATTAATGCTAACAAAAAACATTTAGTGAAAAAAGTGTTTATTTTAATATTACACTGCAAAAAATATACTGTTGTTTTTACAGTATAATGCTGGAAGCCGAGGTTTCAATTTATTTCTGCAAAATGCACAGTAATACACGGTAAAACTAGCAAATTTAATTTCTTATTGCAAAGTTAGAAAATTTAAAGTTTATTGCTGTAAAATTTAGCTGTATTATACTGTAAAAATAACAGTATAACAGGAGCAGAGGTTCCAGTTTAGAACTACAAAATGCACGGTTATAAACTGTAAAATTAGTAAGTTTAGTTTAGTAGTGTAAAAGTAGAAATTTTACGGTTTATTACTGTAAAATCTGCAATTTTTACAGTTTATTACTATAAAATTAGTTGCATTATACTGTAAAAACACTTATTTCTTACAGTGTATATTTCGGCATTTAGAGTTTGGTGAAAATCTTTAACTTTGAACTCTATTTGCAGATTTTTCAAACTCGAAAAAACGAGAAAAAAATACACACATAATCGTATTATCAAACATAATCGTACACACATAACGTTTTTAACATAATTTGATAAAGTTAAAAACGTTATAAAAAGTTCAATTTTCATCCGTATCTGTTGCACAGTTTTATTTATTTTCTTTAAATATAAATTTAAAAAGTATTTACATCGAAACAAATATATATATTGGTATTGCAGTTTTATGTAAAAACAATCGTGTATCGAAATTATTTTTTGCTTAAAGAAATCTTTTAGAAATAATAAATGCACAAATAATATTTTGTGAAATGTATTCTTTTTGCAAGCGATTATTGCCTGAAAACCTTAACCATAAAATTGGCATGCATAAAATTGCGAAAAGAAGGAGAAAAAAAGTCGTTTCTCGATCGAAATGTCTTGAAGTACCTTTAGAGATGCTATAAAACTGGTGTTCTAAGAATGAGGTTTGTGTGAAAGGAAATGGAGCACGTGAACTCCTCCAATATCTTATCATATGAGCGTCATCTGCAAATATCATATAAGTCTGGAACGACTAGCATTGAGTAGCTTATGGGGCGGAGATGGTGAAATAAAGCTGAACTGGATTTAGAATAACTACTTCTCGAAGAGAGCTTGAATGCTATGAATTGGATCTTGAAAATAACCACTATGCTACTATTAGTTTAGGGACACAATTTTATAGCCATGAACTCATTTTTATAGTGTTAAAGTAAATGCTTACCGCATACTATATATGTATAAAATAAGTTTATTAAAATGTACCAATTAAGATATAATATCAACCATCTAGAAACGTTATCATTAAGAGAAAGTTAAAAACAGCAAACAGTAAAGCATCAACTCCATGCAGGAACGTCATTTCAAGTTTTTCCAGGGAGGGGGGAATGGGCAAAAGGTCCAAAAACAATGCAATTTCATCGGAAAACATAAAAAATCATGCCCACTTTTGTGTAAATACATTGATTCCTTAAAGTCGGGGGGGGGGGGGCAATTGACCCCCCTGCCCCCCCCCCCCCCCAAATGACGGGCCTGACTCCATGCATGAATTACTACTTAAATAAACATCATTTTAATATTATTTTTACAAAAGACTTTTGTTTAAATTTTGAAATATTTTTTTATTATTTTTTTTTAATCTGTGTAAAACCTAATAAACATGTTGTAGTTTAAAACTGAATTTCTGCCCGAAACATTTAGCAGCCTCATTATTCAAGCTTAAGTACACACACAGAATTAACGTTTCAATCCCCTCGAAAATATTAATAATCTTTAGCTGACCACGAGTTGAAATTTTCCGAGTTTTCCGGCCATTGACATAGGTCATTCACTCGGGAAAGCTGATTTTCTTTACTGTTAGTTTTGCAGACATACTTCTTCAAATGAAATTTGTAGATTCCCCATCCTTTCCTTTACTTCAATTTAATTCAGAAGCTCTAAATGCTGTGAAATGATTTGACTGTTTCTAGCTCTCGGCGATAGCACGTATTTCACTCACTCAAGTCACGTGCCGATAAATTGAAAAAGGTGATTGATTTCTATTCTCCAATAATAGACTCAAGAAGAGAAAGCAATTATCTTTACTCTCTTGGAGCAAGCACTTCACGTTCTCAGACAACGATGTGTGCGAGACAGGCGTTTATCTGGTTTTTGACACGAACAGTTTTCATTGTAAAATCACCGTTTTTTGTTTTTTTTTTTCTTTCAGTATGGTGGTCTCTTTAATATGGGTGCTATTGTTGTTCATTGAGTTTTCAAGTGTTTCCTTGTTGTGAAGAAACGCATGGCAATCTGATGGATACCATCTTGTCGAGATATAAGTTCTATGCCCACAATTATTTAAAAGTTTATATCGGCAATCAATTGTAACCATAATATTTGCTGAAATTTTGAGAATTTTATATCTATGTTGACCTTTAAACATATTTCATGCAAATTTTCTACTTGTGCATTAGAGACGGCTGTTTTGCATCTGAGAAGTAAAATTACAGACATAGAAAGAAGAACAAGGTGCTCACCGATGTCGCTCAATAATTGCTGAATATTTAAAAGATATTTCGAACTACATGTTTGCAACACTGTTTTAGATAAGTTTCTGTTACAATTAGATTTTTAAGAAAGTAAACTTATTTATTATACACAAGGTGAATAAAATCATCATAACTTATAGAAAAGCATGCTTGAATAACGTTCTTATTATTTACTGTTAAAAATTCCCAACGGTTCAATAACTTCTGTTGCACTGTCGTTCACATTATGTGTAATCCCACGTGTAACGCAGCATGGAACGAATAAACATGTTGCATATCCGTAAACTGAACGTAACTTTCCCTCGCATTTCATTCTGAGAAATATGCATAATGTATATTTCCTTAGAGAAAGAAGCTAGTTTTCTACTCGACTAAATTGAGAAATGTGCCTTTAGCATTTATTTAGCTGAGTGCATTTGAAGTTTAACTGCACAAGGAAAGGGATTGAGCAGTTACTTTAGGAAAAAGGTAATACGCGACCGGATGAATCCTAACAAAAGGTCAAATGAAATTTTTCGTAAAACTAAAGAATCTGATAAAGAATTTTCAGAATTGAAGGGCTTGGGAGATGAAGGGGTTAAGTGACAAAACAGAAATTGCGAGTAATTACAGTTTAAAGTTTTATTGTTGCACTTATTACAGCTTTTTTGTTTACTGATTTTTTCATTAGTGTGCGAATGAAATTAGTCTATTGAAACATCTACTGTTTGATGCACCAAGTGTTATTTGCTTACCTGTATCCATTGCTTACCATTGTACAGATCGTTCATTTTTTTTTAAATGTAACTTAGTTCTTTCATCCTCCAAGCCCTTCAATTATTTATTTGTATATTTTGTTTGATTACATGAATTGATTATTTTAGTTAAAAAATATAGTGGATAAAATACAGAGGCCAAGCTAACTGCTTTCTCTAGAACGAGATGTTTCAGTTAAGAAAATGCAAAACAAAAGAATGTAAATTAGTTCACCAACCATACCTAAACAAGCGCAAATAAAAGCCAAGATACGAAATGGTACGTGTTTGGGTATACAACTCATTGAAGAAAGGTATTCAAATAATGAGAGATTTAGTAGAATATTATAGTCTTCTCTCAACAACAACTTTTAGAAAGGAATTATACACCCATGTTATACATTCGAGCCCACTTAATGGAGTATTTATTTCGCCTCAAAATAATATTCTAGTAAGCGGGATATTCCTATATCCGGGAGCAAATAATACATTGTAACGGTTTGGTAGATCAAAAATGTATCATGTATCATATTTAGCGGGACATTCTATTACCAAATAAATAAATAAGCGGGCTTGACTGTGTATTTGATATAAAATTTTTTCTCCGGATGTTCTAAATCTATATGCAAATTAATTAATTTGAAAAAAAAAATCATATGTATTATCACCTTGTTACATTATATTTACAGGTAAAGCAATTACTATTTCAACCAAAAGAAAAAAACACGCCTAAATTCATCAGAAACTTGTGAAGAAAAAGATCAATCTATTCGTACTTAAGTAATCCTCATTCTTCGAATAACTTAGTTATTTTATTACCTTAGATGTTTTACCTTCAGCAGAAAGTTCTATTCACGGTCTTTCAGTGTTGAAACTAGTTCGGCTTGTTTCTATTATAAACGGGGATAAAGCACTTATTGGCGAATAATCAGCTTTAGCAACCAATTGTCAAAGCTCACCGACTAATGGTTGTGGTAATGTCACCTGCAGAATCATTGAGACAAGTTAACATGAAAAGCTCAGTTTTTCCGCCTTAATGGACAGCCATTAAAGCTTCAGTTACCATTAAATGGGCTTGTTAATGATTGGGGGATATTCAAAAGCCTTTATGGGAAGAGAAGGTGGGTGCAAATATGCGTTGTTAAGAAGTATTCATTTCATGGCATTCAATACACGTAGCTTTGCGTTTAAAACTCTAATGAAGAAACTGCTTAGATAGTGATTGGTTAGTTTCATCGATAAATAAATGTGCAAAAACCATTAATAAGTGATAATAAGTTTCTTTTTCTTTTTAAACATGTAAAAAAACATGTTTCTGTTCTCTCAAAAAAAAAAAGTTATTTGTGCAATGAAGGCTACTTCAGTGAAATTAGAGAAAACAGAAGAGGAGAAAACACAAACCATCTTTTAGTAAAGAGATAGTTTATGTTTTCTCTTCTAGAACATGGTTATTTATATATTATCAAATGATCACACATCAAGCGTTTTTGTTGCGCAAAAGTATGTTGAAAATATAGTTTTTTAACACAAATGTTAAAATGAGTGTTTCAGTGTTTCTAATATATTATTCAATTAGTTAACTACACGTTTTAATGAACATCATTGCATCTTTTAAGCCAGTTGCACAAAATAATACCTCCTCTAATTTCAAAATACGTAGAGTTTTCTACCAAGATAATTATTGAGGAACATATTACAAATTACGTGATTATCAAGCACATTTAATTTGAGCATTCTTCCAAACTAAAGAATTGAGAAGCATTTGCTTAAAGACACCCACCAGTACGATAAATATTCAAATATTCATCGGAATTATCTTTAAAAAACTTAATTAAAGGCAATTATTTCATTTGATCTAACATCAGCAGGTTAACTTTTCCGTAATGAAAGACCTTCTGGCTATTATAAGAAATTTTTAGAAGTTCTGGAGAACTTTATTCTTCAGATTACCGAATGAATACTAATTATCTATTGACTAAAGTCAGTTACAAAATTAAATGTAACGTCTCCAATGTGATTATTTTTCTTCCGATCTTTATTTGATAATGAAATTTATGTATTAGTTTCAGTAGCGGTATCCCTTATCTTTAATGAAACTTGCACTTTACTCTACATGAATAAATGATTAAAATTGTATGATACGTGCACTTTACAAGGATTCTCCTGAATGTTTTTTCTCAATTATTATTATTATTATTATTATTATTAATTATAATTTTTTGTTTATATTCCCTTACAAAACATCACATGATTAATTTTACCTAGAATACAACAGTGCAATCTCTATCCTGATTTTATAAATTCAATATGTTTGCTTTTAATATCAAATATATATGTACATATAATTTTGTGCTAAAAACATATTGTAGATTGTGTGCGTGTGTGTGTGTTTGGGAAACTAAGCTGCGAAACGCATATTTCTTCGAAACCTATGTGATCCAATTCTGTTTTTGCTATTAAAATCATTAAATACTTATTATTTTCCTTGTCATTGTATTCAAAGAAGCCATTGATTAATAACTGGATAAGAAACTTAAAAAGGAAAAAAAAAACTATAATCTATACTTAAAAAAGCAAACTTTTAGGTTTCGTTAGCAAGTGTCATATTTGTGAAGTTAATTGCAACGTTAGAGATGCACAAATATGCAGGTATACCGCAGACACGTGTTTCGAGGCTACAAGGAGCCTCTTTTTCAATGCAAGAGGTGTGAGCTTTAGGATGAAGAGTCATCCGATTACACGTGTCTGCGGTATACCTGCATATTTGTGCATCTCTAACGTTGGAATAAACTTCACATCTATCGCACAAAGGTATTTATTTTCTTCAAGTGTCATATTATTTTCACAATATCGATTGGTGCATGAAATGTTCCTAGATCACTTCTACGCGTGCGTTTGAAAGCATTTGCAGAGCCAGAATGCTATTTCTTCGCTGATTCTCTTACATTCTTCGTGCAACAGATAATCAGGACGGGATTGAAATTACCACCGACAGAGGTGTTTGACATGACTCCGCAAATAACTTAAGTAAAAATGAATAACTAACATAAATTCAGACCGTCAACTATTTAAACAACTTTAATAAAGCTCAGACAAGCGTAGGTTTAATGTTTCGAATAGTATTTCTTCAATAAGCAAAGATTAAGTGAATTCTTTTAAGGAACCTTTTGAAAATACTTTGACAAAGCTATTCTCAGAATATTAGTGAGAACAATTTTCAGCGCAATTTTTTAGATTTACACGCTATTTGGTCGACTTTGAGAACACATTTGAGAATATTTTTTTTTACACTTACATGATCGCCTGTTTTATATCAGTTAACGAAACACTTTTGAAACATTTTACAGAACATTTATCGATTACTTATTTGTTTTCCAAATCTGTTAATTTTTATTTTATTTATTTATTTATTTATTTTTTGAATTGAAGAGTTACAAACGTGTTCTCGGGAATTGCAATGTAGTAAATCCACTAGGTTAACCTAAAATTCTGAGTAACCTAAAAGAAAAAATAAATTTAAGACTAGTTTTATCTACACTGCGATGCAAAAGTTTAGATAAAAAGGAAATATATGAATAAAAAGCAAACTATTCATCGAAATGCTTTCAAATTTCTACTGCAGGTACACAGTAACGTGTCTGGAGTTCTTAAAAATATAACTGGAATCAAATTTTGGACATTACAAAAGACATTTTTTTTCATTGTTTCAAAAGTAGCCAGATTTTATGCAAATATCCCTTGAAATGTGATTGGTGGAGGAAAGGCGGGACTTTATTATTCGAATATAAAGTGCAGAGATTGCTGAATAAATAATCAAAATCTCAAAAGATCTGTAGTTTTTATGTACAGAAGACGAGAAAGTTTGGAGGCCGAAATTTGAAAATGAACCTACTTTATTAATTTTTTGGCTTTTAAATCGGCTCTAGTATGATAGTACATTATTTTTTACTTTATGGAGAGCAAATTCAGACATGCTTATCGATCAAAAATGCCAAGAAAAATTACATTTCTTAAAGGTGAAGGAATTGCAAAAACGGCTCGAACTGACAATTCGCCCCTTAATCATACAAAACTTCAACTTGGGTCAAAAACAGCATGTGACAGCATAAGTAGATGAACAACTGTCGGAATGCATAAAAAAAACAAAGAATTGTGCCTAAGCCTTTTCGGACAGTGTCCCAAATAAGCCAGATTTTAACGTGAAAAGTAGCATATGTATCATCGTAACTAAAAAATGAATGGTACTTTCTTTGATAAAAATTATTAAAATTGGGATGGCAAAGATGGATCATAATTATTTTCGCAGAACTTTAGAAATATTCAATGATCATATGCTGTGCTGCTTTTACCATTTAAAGCTGGGTTATTTGGGAGACTCTGTCCGAAAACGCTCAAGCACATTTTTTTGTTTTTCTTTTATGCATTCCGATTCAGTTGTTTATCTACTTATGCGCTCACATGCTGTTTTTGACCAAAGTTGAAGTTTTGTAGGATTAAGGGGCAAGTCATCAGTTCAAGCCGTTTTTTCAATTCCTTCATCCTTAAAAAGTATAATTTTTCTTGGTCTTTTGATTGATACGCATGTCTGAATTTGCTCTCCACAAAGTGAAAAACAATGTACTACCATACTAGAGCCGATTTAAAAGCAAAAAAAATAATAAAGTAGGTTCATTTTCAAATTTCGGCTTCCAAACTTTCTCATCTTCCTTACATGAGAACTACAGAGCTTTCGAGATTTTGATTATTTATTCAGCAATCTCTGCACTTTATATTTGAATAATAAAGTCCTGCCTTTCCTCCACCAAACACATTTCAAGGGATATCTGCATAAAATCTGACTATTGTCTAAACTTTTGCAACGATGAAAAAAAATTGTCTTTGCAATGTCCAAAATTTGATTTCAGTTATATTTTTAAGAACTCCAGACACGTATTTGGGACCATATTGTGTACCTGCAGTAGAAATTTGAAATTATTTCGTTAAGTAGTTTTCTTTTTATTCATGTATTTGCATTTTGTCTAAACTTTTGCATCGCAGTGTATTACATCTTCGTTTTTTCCATCATTGAAAATCATGCTAAGAATTTAAATACACAATTTTTAATTCAATCAGATTCAAGTCCCTTCTTTTGCTTTGTGTACTCAAAACTCAAGAAAAGCTTAGATCTGAAATAAATAAGAATTATATAGCAATGTTATGGCATTCTTTTTTTGTCAATAACCATAGTAGCATTATTAAGAGTTTTTTTTTTTTTTTTTTTTTTTTTTTTTTTTTTTTTTTTTATAAAACTGGACGAAATCTACGGGAGCATAATAGTTGATGTCTTCAGGTTATGTTTGGAAAACTATAATAAGTAAAAGTGAAGTTTATTTTTTCTTGAAAATCTGATTTGTTTGTCCCTGAGTGGAGGTCAAATTTTAAGGTCGTAAATCAATCATAATAAAAGTATGATTCATTTGCTCCAAAATCGATGACTAACCAATGCATTTTTTTTAAACTATGGCTACTACTTGATACTAGGTACATTCTAGCATAAATAATTTGGATGCTCACTCTACTCTTCGGGGGCAAAGGTCAATTGAAAACGCTATTTCCATTACTTTTTTGTCTTGTTTGTGCCCGAATATCTGCTTAAGCCGTGAGTGACATTCGGAAATAAGTATAGGGTGAATTACTCACCACAGTGTAGTACTCAAAAAAGTTGAAAGACACATTGGTTACTCTTTGTTTTTGAATTTATACTATTTCAAAAATAATGATTTTCAAAAAAGCTCAAGTTTCGGGGTCAATAACTTTTTTCGCCACTTTTAAAATTTTTTGAACTAGCTTTGCTTTACCTTTTCTTATCACATTATTCCCAACAAAACCTGAAAATTTCAGAAAAAATGAAGAAATCAACTATCAAAAGTCTCGGACTTCTCTCTTTAGTTAAAAAGACTCTTTAGTTAATTACGACACTAAGCATGTGTGTATTCTTATTTAAATGGTAAACCTTCTAACTTTCATGTATAAGACTCGAAAACACTTTACTACTCATTTCCTTTTCAAAAGGATGTTATTTTACAATTATAAATCACAGCCATTGTGAAATGGTTATTTGCTGCTACAATTTTTAAATACATTCCCAGAAAAAGTAATTAATTTCTGACATTTAGTATTTCACGCAAGACTAAACTTCATTTCAAATAGCTAACTATTACTTGAATAGCAACAAAGGCTGGCACGTAATTCTATTAGTTTGGGATGACACTGTTAAATAAAAGACCATTTAATGTCATTCTGTATGTGCTATCAAACATGATTTACTTTCTGAAAAATACTTAATCTTTGTCCATTCATGGAAGAAAAACGAAGCCTTTCACGTGTAGCTATCTAAATTGTTTTGCAGCTGACATTAACACAGACATTAGTTGGAGAACTTCACAAATTGTTTGCTGACACTGATTACTTAGTGGCAATAAAAGTTTCATGCATCTTGTACAAAAGAAGTGACAGAATTGAATTCCGAAAGAGCTAAAGATAAGCTAAAGGACAAAATAGTTGCGAGATCTTTTGTTAAACTCCCTTCTTTTTTTCAAGCATCAAGGTGAAAGTTCAAAGCTAAATTTACAAAACTCAGGCATGAAAATCACAGAAAGCAGCATTTTTATCGTCATTATAGGTATCCCTGGTGCTCAGTTTATAAAGAAAAGTGAATATTTAGCCATTCGATAAATGACGTACACTGTAAAAAATGAGCTGTTGTTTTACTGTGTAATTTTGGCAGGTTCTAATTTAAAACTGTAAAATGAACAGTAATAAACTGTAAAACTAGAAATTTTACAATTTCTTACTGTAAATTTAGAAGTTTTACAGTTTATCGCCGTAAAATTTAGCTTTATTGTAACAATAACCATATAATACTGGCAGCAGAGGATCCATTTTAAAATTAGCAATTTTACAGTTTAGTACTGTAAAATGAACAATTTTAAAGTTTATTGGTGTAAAATCTGCAATTTTCGTTACTATAAAATTAGCTATATTTTACCGTAAAAACAACATCCACTTTTTACAGTGTAGAACGTGAAAATATTTTTTTTTCCTGAGGCAACACTTCTTTATATTGTACTGAATGTCAAAGATTTAACAAAAATGTTTATATTTATGGTGTATTCCTCTCTATATTATTGTTATGATTGATATAACAAAATAGCTCTTTTGTGGGCAAAAGATATTCAAAATCAACGGAATTTATGCGGAGGGGGTTTCTATGTACGGTATGTAGTTAGTGCAACACCATATAAAAGTTTTTTTTTTTTTTTTTTTTTGAGAAAAAGACAAATAGCAGCTACTAAAACTTTCAAATTGTTACTAATCTGTTCAATATCTAAGATATGACACACTTGCTGTCGATACTAGAAAAAACAATTAGTTGTTTGCAGTAGCTTTGCATTTTCTTTCCTTCCACAAAAGTCTACAATTATTGAAAAAAGAACACAACGTGTCTTTTTCAATGATACATTAGTATATTTGCTTGACAGCACGAACGTATACTTGTACCCCAGGGGAGAATTGCCTCGAAATGGAATGATAATCGTATAAGACACAATCCCCTGAAGTGTTCTCAGTGAAGAAATTAGGCCATATACGTAGCTAAATGTACGCCATGAGAAATTAATCAATATATCTGTAATTGATTATTTGAATAGATTAAACGACATTCTGATGTTGGATGCATTACTTATCGTATTAAATGTAGAATCAAATTTAACTAATCATAGAGCTTACAAAATGATTTAATGTCTTACTAATTCATATTTACTAAATTCAAAACTAACATTAATCGAAAGACTTAACTTGTTACACGGGGATATAATGGATTAGGATAGTTTTACAGAAATGGGACATGTTGACCGGGGGGGGGGAGGAAAAACGGTGGTTTTTTTTTTTTTTTTTTTGAACTTTAACAAGCTAGATCTGTCAAAATGTGTCATTTAATCAGAAGAACTGAGTGTACAAATGTCAGAATTTAAAAATATATATATATCCCTTCGCAACCTTTATTTTTACAATAACTAGCGACATGACTCAACAATTTGACTATATAGACTTTCGGACTAACACGAAATTCGAGTTACACTGAGGTAAAATGCCCCAATTAGTGTATTTTAATGTTCCAGCAACAGGGTGGACCTGTGTCTACTTTTTCATTTGCAGTTGCGTGTAAAAATACTTTATGTAAACAGTACATCCATTTTTATTGTAAAAACTTTGGTTTAAATGAATGGTCTAGTTTGCCCAGATTCTGTTAAATTATATATTTATACAGTGAGAGAACTTTATAAAGATGGCTGTTGTATGTGAGTGCAGGCATTTACACCTTTTGTTTAAACGACAGATGGTAGGGCAAATTACCTTGCCAGAAAGGTCATATGCTGCACCAAATTACAGGTCATTTGCCCCTCTGATGGCTATATAGGGTAAAATGCCCAACATTTAATGCTATCTATTTGTATTGAAATAAATCCAAGAACTAACTTAAATTACTTTATTCTGACAGAAAACTGTGAGAACTGCAATATATTATCCGGGTACGTGAATTCATTAGGAGGTTTTTATTTTTAAAGGTTAAAAAAAATGAGTATACTGCCGTGCTAAGCACAAAAATCTTAACTGCACTTTTTAATAAAATTGAGTTTTCACCACCAGGTGGCTCTTTGAGACGTATTTTACCTAAACATAAAGTAATATGGTCATTTGAAAACGAGAAATATTTTTAAAAATTTCCCAAAAAGATTCTTCCGACTCAAATACATGGTGGAGCAAAACTTTAAAGAGTTATATCTCAGTTTAAGCTCAACTGCAGATACCACTTTTGCGCTTAGCACGGCAGTATAGGTGTCTTCAGTCCAAATGGGATATTTATTCAAAACATTAAAAAAAATTCAACAATTGAAAAAAAAACATAAAGGCAATTTATTGCAAAATGTTTATCAGTTTAGTTTGTTTTCAACGTTCCTTTTAAAATTTAAAATGTTAAAAATGACATGCATTGTCATTTTCGAAGAAGTTAAAATGCAAAAAGCTCTTAATTGCATTAGTTAAGTGTGCGCTCCTTATTTGACAACTGTGAAAGGGTCTTTTCTTGTACATTACTCGTGATGCAAAACAAATCAGTAAAGTCTTTTAAATATAGCCTGGTGAAATAAAAGATTTTTTGCTATATTCAAAAAAGAATTACAGTAGGAAGATGACAAAATAATATTCTTATCATCATTTTTAACTAGTATTATATATAATATTTCGTTTACTATAACAAATGTCAATAAGAGACTATAAATTCTATTACTAGTTCATGAGCGCTTATCAGAGCAACTTATTAGCTTCCCATTCTTCAGTATTAATTAACGTCTCATAATTAACGTTACTATTTTACTGACACTAAGCATTTAAAAACAAACGCAGACAGCTGACTACTATTTGAAACACCTCAAATTAAATCCCTACTATTTATTTTCTATGTCTCGTGTTTTATTCAAAAAATATGTGAAGTCAAGGGTGAACTATATTATATACAGTGCAACATTGAGTTAAAATACGATCTAAAAATTGTACTAAGCTATGTTTTTTTTTTCGTACACAAGAAAGCTTGTTAACCGGAAATGAAGTGTTTGAGAAAATGTCTCCTCCAAGTGAGAGAAGAGAAGAACATCTGCAATTAGTTTACCATACAACGCTTGAGCTATATCATTGAAGATATTGGTTTTTTTATCTTTCTACATTTTTTTTTTAATCAGCGAGTTAAACAAAGCATTTATTCGTTGCTTTACTCCTTTTGGTTAATAATATTTGAAGTCGATATTATTGAAATAAGTTAGTTCAAAACGCTTTAGTGACATTTCAAAACTAAAAACAAAGCTTCAATTTGTTTGAGATTTTGTTTGAAACTATTTCACATTGATAATAATATTTTCCGACTTATATATACTTGCTTGCTATGCTTCATATATTTTACTCCTTTTCAAACATTCCAGTTGAGTAGCCAATTCTAGCTGCGCATTTAAAGACAAATGCATCTGATTTCTCATAAAAAATATGATATTTTACTCTTGCCATAATTCAATCGAGATAACAGAGGCTATTTTGTAATAGTCGGTCGTTAATTTTGAACACAATGCTCGACATTAATGTATGTTTTTCCATACCTGGTAGCATTATTTTTTGTAAGAAACAATGGGCACGTTCAGAGTGCTCGCCCGAGCCCGGGTTCTTCCTAAAGCGTTCAGACCTGCTATTTAGAAAGCCCACTTCCCAAATGCTGTCCAGAGCAGACGCCCGAGCTTCTCGGGCTTAAGCACAAGCAGCCCAGGAAATTTAGCTGGGCAGATAGGTCACATGTTTGGGCGTTTAGCAAAGGATGATGCTCATGGGCTGAAATTTATTACTCTTTCGTCTGCTAGGATTTACGAAAAGTGACTAAAACAAGATCTTGAAAACGGACACACAATGTCAAAAATACGTACGCTATTTGCCGTGATGAATCTAAAAGGATATATTTCCTTGAGAATCGGTCATTGAAGGAACAATCCTGTCAGATAAGCGAGATCGATGACATTCTTGACTTACTGTTTGGCCTATTTCATTGTAAATTCCTTCACTTAAAATAACATATTTCTCATTAAATTCGATAAGTCATTTTGATCCCACGCTCAACCATGACGGTAGGAGGAACAATAATTGTCGAAAAGGTTAAGAATGGTACCATTTTGTGCCAAAATATAGGAGCAAATGCAGGATTGTTCCTGCATTGACCGGCGTGTTACTATCTGCTGTTGTGTCTGCCATGTTGTTTCTTCCCGAATGGCACAAGTGCTGTTCAGGCTACAACTTCCCGGGCCCGACCCGGGAAGTTATTTATGACGTCACGGCTTAAACGCCCCGGCGAATACTCTGAACGTAGCCTAAATAGAATCAAGAGTGAAAAATTCAAGTCCATTGAAAAATAATTATTTATTTCAAAGTAGGAAAAAATACTTTTACGCATCATTTATTCCATAGCGTCGATGATAAATGGGTGACATTTTTCTTGATGCCTATCAAAATCACTATTAAAACAACAAACCATTTTTAAGCAATCGCACTTCCCATTTTCTTCCTTAAAATAATTAATTTAAAATGCAAGGCATTTAAATGTTATGTTCTTTATTTTAAAAAATGTGTAGTCAAAACTATTGTATGGTAACTACTCTTTTTCACTCTAAATTATTCAAGTGGCATATTAAACAATTTGATGTGATACTTCAATCCAGAAAAAATCTTTCTTGAAAAAACCCAAGTATATGAATTTAAAAAGTAGTTATTAAACATATTGATTTGTATTCAAGCTCGTTATAATTCATATTCAAGCAACGCTGCCATTAAGTTAAGTCAATAGTTTTGACACTCATTTCATACTTGAATACACATGCCAAGTTCCTGACTTGCACACTCTTTATTTCATGTTTAGCATGTACATCAGTTCGTAGGTTTACGTGTTTATTCTATTATTTATTATAATTTTAACTCTTTCTTCATTGAATTAAATAGTTTTGTCGATTATCTTTGGCGTATTTTGCTTTGAAAATTTTCCAAGTAAGCGTAAAAAACTTAAATGTTCAAATGCAATTCGTTACTCATAAAGCATGTAGGCCCGAACAATTCATTAAATTACATTACATTAAATTATCACATCTGTAACTACATTACAATAAAAATTGGAGTATTTCACAAACTGATTTTTCATGTGTATTATAAAAGACCTTAAAGTGCACTATAATAGTCATAAAAACTGGTAGGTACGAGTAAAGAAATTGCACCTTGATTTGGAGACTTGGTTTAATTTCTAGAAAAACTGATTTATGACAACCCGATATGCAACCCGAGAATTTAGAAACTAAATTTGTGGAATGTCACCAACTACGGAATTTTAATTTCAATGCATAGTTACATTAAAATAACCAACAACAAAAGTGCGCCAAGTGAAGGACCTTTAATAAAAGAGTACTGAAAATGGTAGTTATCTTTCCCTTATACAATAGCTACATTTTAAATGTAAAATATTTATATCTTTTTGTTGTGATATTAGCTCATAAAAATAAACGTTACTTTGAAAGATGGAAACATATTTTTTGCGCAATTATCATAAAAGCGACGTGACTCCACGCGCATTCATTACATTAATATCTACATTATGCATTACAACCATAAAACTCTTTTTATCCCTTTTTTTTTAATTTAAGACTTATGTTATAGTCATAATTATCCAAATAGCTGTCGCATGGAAAAATCAGATAGCTGTGTTAATTGCCAGATTTTATATTTCTCTTTTTGTTTGTGTTTTTTTTAATAAACTTTTTAGGGTAATTATGCTAAAAATAAACATTCTATTTTGAGAGTGTCATTAATTAACATTTAATGAGATGAACCTTCCTTTGGATTAATATTTCATAAGCAATAAAAATAAATATGTAGTTGTATGTCTGTGAAAGTTTGTTTCTATTTTTTATACTAAAGCATTTTTGTAACACTGATTTTGATTAGTTGACATCTTACGTAATTTGTCCATGAAAGTACAAACAAAAGTTAAGATTTGCTTTACGATGTTCAGCTACTGCAAGAAAGTTTTCGTCGAATATAACATTAATAAATTGTCAATGAAAAGACGGCGCGGTGTTAAAAAGAATTTTCAAGCGCATATGTTTCTTATTTATTTATTTACTAGCAGAACCCGGCAGACGTTGTTCTGCCTAGATGTATATTTCGGTTCAGCATGGTGTTTTGGATGTAAAAATCTATAAAGCGTTGTTGAAAATAGGCATGAAAGATTTTAAAAATTCTAAATCAAGCAAAGTTGAAATTACGCACTGAACAATCTACAAATAGGCCACCAATTATTTTTATAAAAATTAAAAAATACTGAACAATGAAAAACTTTACACATAATTTGATTTTAGATAGGAATTTTATTTACACATCAAGACGAAGAAGCTCTCCACAAATCATGAAAAGAGATCTTCGTTTTGAAAATAAAATGTAGAGACACATAAAATGTATAATGTGACTGGACCATGAATAGCTCTTTTAAATTAATTAAAAGAGAGAGAGAGAGAGCAGTGAATAGTAATAAAATGAAATTGGCATATTTACAATAGAATGTGACTGGACCACAAATAGCTACTTTAAAGTTATAAAAAAAGCACGGTGAACAAAAATAAAGAGAAATGTACACATTTACAATTACGTTGCAAAAATGCACCGGACAACCAAACAGGTAGACCATCAATCGCTCTTCTAAATTAAAAAAAAAAAGCACGGTGAACAATAACAATGATAAATTTACACATTTACAATTACGTTCTAAAAATACACTGGGCATTCCAAAAAAGTAGCCCATCAATTGCTCCTTCAAAAAAAGAAAAAAAAAAAAAAAAAAACACGGTGAACAGTAATAAAGAGAAATATCAGGGACGCGGGAGCGTCCCGCCCCGCCAAGAAAACTAAATACAAGCCGCCAAGAAATTTCCGTCGCCAAGAAAAATGTAAAAGAGCGACTAAGGACTGATTACGCGAGTAACCATACCGGGGTTTTCACCCCTCTGTATCTCAGCCCCATAAAGATCCTTAGAGTTCATTTTTGGTATAATCAATCTCCAGCGGTCCTTGACGGCACACACTAAAGCAAAACATCCAGGACCCTCAGGGGGAGGGGTGATAAATGTTAAAAAATCGCTATTTTTCGCACTTTTTAAAAATTGTTTGACAGGGGTCCAGACTAAACGGTAACTGGGATTGAGCTCTGCTTTTGCACCCACATTTATTTTGTCCCAAAGCTCGGCATAGGGGGTTTTTTGACCCCCCACCCCCTCCCCCCTCGTTTTTATTTTCCGTATCTTTTCTCCCCGGGGGTCTTTAGTGTTGATTTTTGGTATGAATATTCTCGATGAGATAGTTATTGGGAAAACTTCCATTATTGAGGGCTCTTAGCGCGATTTAAAAGATCGCCAAATTTACGGTAGCAAGCAATTCCAACTATCTGCCAGAGAGTTGAGTTGATACACTAAATACTCGATTGGATTGATGAAAGTCTTCGAAAATAGAGTTTTAAATTGAAATTACAAAGACAGAATCAGGTCTAAAACTGAAATAAAAAAATAACTACCCATCGGATTTTGTTGAAACTGGTCTCTAAACTTTCTCAGTACCAAAAGGAACAAACGGTGAAAATTTCAGCCAAATCTCCCGGGTAGTTTCTGAGATCTTAGGGAACACACACACACACACACACACATTTACCAACATTCATTTTTATATATATAGATAATTTCTAATTCCATAACTTTTCAATAATTAAATTAAACCAAAAAAAGTTCATACACTTAGAAACGTGGAGCAGAAACATATCGTCATTTTAAAATGTATAGAAAGGTTTATAATTACTGATCGCAAACAATCACTGGTAAAAAAAAAAAAACTTTTGTTATTTATTTTAGTTTTGATACGTTAATTACTCGATTTCTGGACTTTTCAAGGGAAGAAAAGTAAACTTAAGCAATGATTTGTGTCCAAAGTTTTTCTTTATTTTAAGTCATAAAGTATATAGATTCTTTCTTGAAAAGAAAAAAAAAATGAAAATGAAAAGTAAAAAAAAAAGCCTTCATCTAAGAAGAAAGTGCAAAAAGTTGATAGCTTCATCTTATTTAAATATACTGAAATCTAATTAAAGTTTTAATTAAAAGGGCTAAAATACTTTCGTATGACTTTTATGTCAGACAATGATGTTTTTTACACCTAGAGCGTCTCTTCGTTTCTTTTTTTTTTTCCTTTAGCGTAGTTTATTGTGTTGCTGATTAAATAGGTGACATAATTTTCTTTTTCTTTCTTTTTTCACTCCAGCATTAATTGCATCATGATACATAATGTAAGGCAAATGAAAGAAGAAAGTTTTTCTAAATTATTTCCTTCTTTTTAAGTTAAGTGCATCTTTAAAATTTATTTCTCTGAGGTTAACAAAACAATTTTTAGGCTTTAACAAACATGACGTAAAAAATACCTTTAAGGAAAATTCTTCTAAAGTATTTCAGTATGATTTCTTTTGTAGAAAAAAAAAATGCTTTGCTAAAATTAAAGGTACTTTAATTGAAAGTTTTGATCCTTTACAATAATTTTATCAGATTTAATATCCAATTACTGTGTAATTTACTGTATATGCTTAATTCTCCGAAACAAATTGTTGTATTGCATATGTGATTTCATAAAATGTAAAACATGTCTAGTTAAGAGAATGTTTTGGGAATAATTTAAATGTTACTGCATTAGTTGACATACTAGTCGTACCGGCACGACCTTCCCTGTGGGTAGAAAATTAAAACGCCATCTGGTTTGCCTGTATATTTACAGATGACATCTACTACGCTTATGGTAATGTTGTTTTTAGCGAAACCCGCATCTTTTCAGTAGATTCAAAACTTTTCCATCAAGAACAACCAGTTCCTAATCATATTTTAAACAAGAGCAGTATTTCTTGCGGAAAAATTAAAAAAAAAAAAAACAATTGTTATTTTCTTTTCGGGATGACACCTACTGTCCGTCCGTGAAAACCGCGTCTAAAACTCCGGAATCGTTCCACTTAAAAACGGGGTGATGGGTTGTGAATGGGAACTTTCCAAAGTTTTCAATGCATTTGCTATCCTTTTGACACATTCAACTAAACTATGTATTTGAAATTAGCATTGTGCTAAGGTTGTTTCATACGGCCCAAAATGCTTCTTATTATTCCGCCCCTTATTGTTATCTTACCTACCATCCCTAATATGGTAACATCAGAGAAGATCTGTCGCATGCGTAAATACGTGGATGGTTTTACCTTAGTAAATCAGACAATAGGGGAACTTAAGGGTCATTTACACTATGTCCGAACGTCACGTCCATCACGATTTTTCTTCCCCAGCGGACGGACGTTAGTCCTCCAAATAGGGAGAGGCATTCATACTGTGCAGACGAACGACAAGCACGTGACTGTATTCGTCCAATAAGAGAAATGTCGCGCTCATCTTGTAGAAACCAATAAAACGCTAGTTCAGCTGGCTTATCTTGTATGACGATCGGATTCAAGCAAGGAGCCTTGAATCTAGATGGCGCTTACGTACGACCGTCACGACAAATATCTACTATTCAGTGCGCTATTCCTCATTTTCGTGAACGGAGAATATTCAACCGTCTTGAATCAACTTATTTCCCTCTTGTCATTCGTACAACGCCTTTCCCTATCCAGCCATATGTATTATACAGCCGACAGAGTGATGTAGTGTTTAAGAGGCTGGCCTTTTATGCCAAAATGAGCGAGAACAAACCCGGCTCCAGCCGGTTGATTTTTTAAGATGCAGATAATCAACAGCTTAAATATCGTATGATTACGTGGCATGCAGAAGATCGATCGAGTACTCGTTTGGCATAGAGTAACTCTTGGCAAAATTAAATTCCTAGTGAAGTTCCGCATCGGATAGAGCCTAGGTGCCTCCATCTTGTGGGGAAACTGGGCGCCAAAATTCTCGTGGCAATCGTATTCCGCCGATGGTAGTGCCACATGAAAGAGTGGTTGCCGGTCTCGTGTAATGCACTAGGTCTGCAAAAGGTTAGCAACCAAACGCAGCCCCTTGGGGAAAAAATGTTATTGTACTTAAAAAGTGTTGATAATGCTCTAAAATTTGCAAAAAGTATGTAAAATTATTTTAAAATGTTTATTTAAAAGTAAGTTCTAACCAGCGCAAGCAACATGCCACCATTTTTTTAAAGAAAATGAATGATTTTCTTTCATTAATGGTGTACGGGAGATTAATTAAACTTAGTTTTACTTTGCCTAATATAGAATAAGTCAGGTTGACTTCTTAACTTTTTGCAATATACGATATTGATGCTGATTCGTTCAAATACGTATTACCTGAACTCCAAAATAGAGACACACGTTTTCTCCTCAAAATTTATTGCAAATGAAAAAGTCACATAATGACACCCGAGGGAGTAATTACTCTTTGCAACAAGTGTCAGCAACTCCAAATTTAATCATGTTACGTAAAAGGGAAGCTTTTCTTTTTCTTTAATTCTTATCAAAGTGAATTTCCTACTTAGACATTTATTTTGCCGCTCCATACCCAATGGCTTAATTAGTGCCTCTCACCATTGATGATTGGTGCATACAAAGAAAAGTTTAACTTGCTTCTTAGTATGGATACAAGTTCCTGCAGAATCAAATTAAAAGGGATATATTTAAGCTTTTTTTAATATCAAATTGCCTCACAATTTGCTATCATTATATAATTAATGGCTTTCTGAATGATTTATTAAAACAAGAAATTATAACCACTTGATCTAAGATGTGCAAATGGGAATGTGTAATTCTCACGAAAATAGTTAAAGCATATAAAAGATAAATACAACGATAAAAAGGCACAAATACACAGTGATACTGTAGACACGTGTTTTGCGTACAAGGAACGCCTTTTTAATTGCAAAAAAATGTAAGCTTATGGATGCACAGACACCAGACAAAAGTCTTTTGTCCATACTCTTTCAGTAACCTAAAAAATACCAAAAGTTTAGGTTTTAATACTTCAGATCCAAAATTCTTTCGGATTAGAACAACCGACCTCTTCTCATAAATTCGGAAGAGACTTTAAATTTGTGTTTTCAAGACTCCGTCGTGGTATTTTTTCAAGCAAAAGACCCCTTCTCCCCAATTAATGCGTCCCTAAGCACAGTCTGAACCTTTTTCCAGATGTCCGCAAATATTTCTGCTTTTTCTTTCAAAACATTCTGGTAGAGAAATCCCAAACCGTCTCCCAAAATTCTCCAAACTTCTAAAACTGTCTGCAATTGCGTTTTCGCCTTTGTTTCGCAACGATTCTGAAGTTTTCGAAATGATCTTAAAATAGTTCTCCGGAGTCCCGCTCGACCCACCTGGTTAAATTTAGCTTATCAAAGATATAATAGTTTCAAACACTTAAGTGTTGAACTATTAGTGACCTACTCTGTTGACAAAACAGCGTTTTTTTTTTTTTGGTAAAAGTACTGCTTATTTCTTCCTCTTCATAACTCACCTTTCAGTAAATCTTCGACTGAAAAACATTAGAATGTATATACAGTACACTCCCGATTGGAATTGGGTGGCACGGGTATTGCGAATAACGAAAATGGCGGGCAATCCGAAAAGAGTAAAAAATAAGGGGTAAAGTAGAGACAAAAAATGTATTTTTCTTAAAAATTATTCAGTACTGTCTGTTTGCGTTTTGTGCGCCTGACAACCACGGACGCTTCCATCTGAAAAAGGGGAGATAGGTTTTGGATGCGCACTACCCGATGCCTTCAGCTTTTGTTCGCTTACTACTTCCTCGTTGCTTTTCCCCCTATTTCGAGAAAGTCCGAAGAGACTTGGCGCGTGCGCAGATGCGGCGGAGGTAGTACGAAAAAATTTTGGACAGTACACTTAAAACGAGCTATATACAAACAGTGACGATAGGAACAGCATAAAAAATTACTTGTATTTGAGATTCTCAGACGTATAAAATCTATAAAGAAGTGATACTTATGATCACGAAAAGGTAAAATAATTTATTGGATGAAGTACACCGCACTCTTAGGGAAGAAATGAAAAGAAAAAACAAAATTTAACTTGATGTGATTTTTCGGAAAAATCAATTTACTGTGTTTTTTTCCCCCAGACACCGCGGATAATCCACTGGGGATAATTGAGAGTATACTGTATGTATATACTGATTCCTCAAGTAGTAGCCTATGACCGATATTTAGCAAGTACAGGTTAAAATGCGGAAACAGCTGCGGATCAGTATTTGAAAACGGCTTTAACTTTATTTTCTCTGATTGTTTCGCAAATTTTGTGATAGTTCTAAGATTTTTCACCACTCTTCAAAACCTCTGATAATTCCAGGTTTTCCAGTTATACGGTCATCCTGGCCGACATTTTAATGAAATGTTAAAACATTATTTTTGCATAATAGTTGACTAACAAAATCGTTATTCAACTATCACCGCATCAACATTTAAACAAATCATTTAAAATCATAGAATGGTATATTGTTATTACTCGTAGTTTACAATCCTAATACGTATTTAAACACTTGTTTATCGAAGCAAAATACGGTTTTGATCACGAAATTGTAGAAGCATGAAATACACCACAAACTCGTTTAGTCCATCCGTGGACTGCAGTTTCGTGCTTTTTGGCACTCGTCAGCGTGGAATAGGAATTAAACGAGTTGGAGGCAAAAAACCTCTTATAGAGCAAAGAAAGCCAAAAAAAAACTAGTAGTTTATGTGTTTTTTTTTTTTTTTTTGAAAATGCATGCAGTAATGAATGATGCCTCAGAAATATTAAAATAGAAGCAAAAAACTTATACAGAAAACTCATTTTGACCAATTTTTTTTAATTTGATACATTTTGTTTATTTATTTTTATTAGTATTGACACTCATCACACACACACACACACACAATTTTTCAGGAAACTCAAACATGACTGATGTTTAAAGAGTCCAATGAAAATACTTTACTTGTGCCGCGAAAGAAACCAACGGGTATCAAAAATATATTTGTTTTAAAAGTAAAAACTTTTTCAACAGTTTATTTTTTAAGTTAACTTGAAATGTATTTACTTTTCCTGTTGTGCTGAAAAAATATAGTGAGCTTCATTAAGAACCTTTTCATGTTGAATTTAGCTTGAAAAAGTTGATTTCGGAATTTCATCTTTTTTTTTTCTCGTAAAAGAAACAAGGTTCTTTGGAATTCTTTTTCATAGTGTTGATGCTTCGTTCGTCTAGGATAAAATTCTCTTTATATTACTTCAGCGTTATTTACTCTTGACTTTTATAGAAACAAACTTAGAGCTACGAATTTTTTTAGTTGCTATTGAACGGGTCTCTTACATGATTTAATTGAATTTGTAGACGAAAGTAAAGATACAAGATGCGAGATAAAATCTATCTTCACTCTTGTTACGAATGTGTTTTCTATTTTGCCACTACTAAAAAAAATGCTATTAATTAGTGGTGGCAATGCTATTTTTCTACGATAAATAAATGGCTGTGCGGCAATTTAATTTTTTAAAACCCATATTAAAGTACAGACATATAGATAGGGAAATCGACTTCTGGTTCAATAAAGAGAAGGGGGTCATAACTACATTGTAAAAAAATAATGCTGTTTTTGCACTACAATACAGCTAATTTTATAGTAACAAACTGTAAAAATTGCTGACTTTACAGTAACAAACTAAAATTGCTAACTTTACAGTTTATTACCGTACATTTTACAGTATAAAACAGGAACCTCTGTTGCCATTATTACACTGTTGCTTTTATAGTATATTACAGCTAAATTTTAAGGACGATAAACTGTAAAATTGCTGGTTTTACAGTTTAATACTGTGCATTTTACAGTTTAAAATTTGAAACGAGTCTGCCAGTATTATACTATAAAAACAACAGTTTATTTTTTGCAATGTAGATCTGGATCTAAATTTAAAAATTAACAGCATGAGCATAATTTCTTGAAAGGAATTTACATAAATACAGGGGTTCCGATGGTTTCTCTTTCGGCTTTTTTTCAAAACTATATTAAACTATTTTTGGTAATATTTAGTATTGAAGGAGGGTAGGTTTGGCTGCCCTCCCCTGGCAATTTTTCGAAACTCACACTACAAGAATATGTAGTCGTAGAATATATTGGTCAATTTTGACAAGAGGAAACTACACTGAAGTGACAAAAGTCATGGGATAGCAATATGCAAATTTTCAGATGGCAGTAGCATCGCATAGAACAGGTATAAATGCGCAGTGCTTTTACAGAGCTTTCATTTCTGTTCAAGTTATTCATGTGAAGAGGTTTTAACGTGATGATGACCGCACGACGTGAAATTAACAGACTTTGAACGCGGAATGTTAGTTGGAGCTAGACGCATGGGTCATGCCATTTCGGAAATCGTTAGAGAATTCAACATTCCCAGATCCACTGTGTCAAGAGTGTGCCGAGAGTATGAAATTTCAGGCATAACATCCCACCATGGACAGCGCAGTGGTCGACCGCCTGCACTTAAAGATCGAGACCGGCGACGTCTGCAAAGAGTCGTAAATTCTAACAGACAAGCAACACTGCGTCAAATCACCGTAGAAATCAATGTGGGACGTACAATGGACGTGTCTGCTAGAACTGTGCGGAGAAATTTGGATTTCTTGGGCTATTCCAGCAGAAGACCGACTCGAGTGCCTTTACTGACAGAACGACATCGCTTGCAGCGACTCTCGTGGGCACGTGAGCATATCGGTTGGTCCCTAGATGAATGGAAAACCGTGGCCTGGTCCGATGAGTCAAGATTTCAGCTGGTAAGAGCCGATGGTAGGGTTCGAGTGTGGCGCAGACCCCACGAAGCCATGGACCCAAACTGTCAGCAAGGCACTGTTCAAGCTGGTGGTGGCTCCGTAATGGTGTGGGCTGTTTTTTCATGGCATGGACTTGGTCCTCTAGTGCGACTGGACCGAACATTGACTGGAAATGCTTATGTGCAGCTACTTGGAGATCACTTGCAGCCATTCATGGACTTCATGTACCCAAACAACGATGGGATTTTTATGGATGACAATGCGCCATGTCACCGGGCCACAACTGTTCGCAATTGGTTTGAAGAAAATTCTGGACAATTCCAACGAATGATTTGGCCACCTAGATCGCCCGACATGAATCCCATTGAGCATTTATGGGACACCATCGAGAGGTCTGTTCGTGCCCAAAATCCTGCCCCATCAACGCTTTCACAATTATGGACGTCTATCGAGACAGCATGGCTCAATATTCCTGCAGAAGACTTCCAACGACTTGTTGAGTCCATGTCACGTCGAGTTGTTGCACTTCGCCGGGCAAAAGGAGGGCCGACACGATATTAAGAGGTATCCCATGACTTTTGTCACTTCAGTGTATTGAAGGATTCCATGTAAAATTCGAAAAATGCAGTTTTAGCCAATTTTAAGGGCGAGAGATTCGAGACCTTCTTCAGAAACTTGTCGAAATTAATGCTCAATAAACATAATTTTAGCCGACTTTCAAAGATGTTAGGAAGAGTTTCCGGTGTCTCTCCCTCGGAAAATTTTCTAAACTGAAGCCTACATTCAAAACAATATGTAATTTTGTTGCAAAAGGGCCTCACAGGCAGGAAGATGAAGACGCATGAAACCAATAGCCTTTCAAATAAAGGAGGTGGGGCGGGGGGTGAATCGGACACTTTATCTATCATATCCATTATCGCAATAAATCATGAAAACTCGCCTATCATTTACGTGTCGATAGCGGCGTGTCGCAAAGAAATCATATCCAAGCATTACTCGGATTTTTTTACATTTTTTATTGTTGCTTCCAACACTCTGTTTTAGACTGCCTTTGGTAATGATAGTGAGGGGAGTTTTCTCCCCTTTTAAACTGTAATTTAAAATAACTTTTTAATGTCCATCTTATTCGAAAAATGTTTTTAACACCTCTTTTCCTATTAAGAGTGAAAATGCCACCCCCTTCGCATAAAGGAGGAATCATCCGACATCCTGGGTGGAAAGCAGATAAGTTACTGCTGTGTAGATGTATTTAGCTGCCCCAGAAATAAATAGTTTATGCATGAAAATTATTTTTTTCTCCTTATTTTTCATTCCAGCGTTGTTCTTCATATATTTGGTGAAAAATAGTACGAAAATCATAGGTATTTAATTTGGAATCATAAAAAAAACCCTATTGTAATATATTTAGGGCCACCCGTTTGCTGTTGCGCCTCTGACGAGAGACACACCTGTCAATCCCTTGTTACACCACTGGCTAAAACCAACGCCTCCCAAATACTCTAAATGCCTACTACATTTGTGCCTCAATACGGGAGACAGTTGCTCCACTTTGAGCGCCACCTTACGGCAATCCGATGATGCCGTTGTTATGGGGATAAATCCAAACAATATACAATTAAATTTTTGATTGGTCAATTTTTAAATTTAAATTTAGGAATCAATCAAACAATTTCCCTTTTTCGAAGATCTCCAATAGATGGAAGTGTTTCGCGAACCAAGGGAGAAATTTTACTGTGTACTAAAAACCAGAAAGCAGTAGTCATTTAGTATTTAAGTGGCGTTGCTAAGACTGACTGAGAGCAGGAGCTCGGATCTGTCGAAGCCACTGTACTAGTCGGAGAAAGAAATAACACGAAATTCTGTCAAGAACTAAACGAGCCTACTTTCCCGTACATCGACATCGGCAATCTAGAATCTAATAAATTTTCTCTTGATTTTCTGAGACTGAAATTTATGTCAAACATACCTTTTTAGCACTGAAAGCTGATTTCTAAAAGCAAAATATACCCCTATCATTAAATCAAATAGACACGTAAAAAGTAAATAAACGAATAAATAAAGTTCTGTCGCACCTTTTAAAGAATCTAACTGCTATAGTTCTTCCGTAGAAAAATTTCTCAATCGTTTTCAAAAAAATTAAAAGTACAAAAAACATTAGAACACATTTTATCAAAGAAAGAGAAGAAAAAAACTCGTTCTCGAATTTCATTTTTAATCCGTTGCCAGTTGTTAATATAAATAAAGAATAAAATGTTCTCGTGAATGAAACATTTTTGTTATCAAAAAATCGTGTGCTAAAAAAAAATAATAATAATTAATAAAATAAAACAAATAAATAAATGAACAAAAACTCGTCTGCATCGTACGTCATTTTTTTTCTGAATCTGCGCTTCCGCCATGTTTACGGAGTCGGAATCAGAGTCCTCACAGAAGATTATTCAGAAAAGTACTTCACATACATTTTTTATCAAAAGCATTTTCTTACAAAGTTAGCTTGAAGAAAATCTGCCTTTAAGTGCAGGATCAACATTCAACTTAAATTTCCCCGTAGGTGCCAGTCTTAAGTTTTTTTTCTGAACAGTTCAATGTTGAACAAAAGATTGTTCAAATCAGAAATGTAAATACAGAAATGAAATATCCTTGATTAGATCTTCTGAACAAAAAAAAGTTTGTTCAAGTCGAACTATTCAC
>JAXGGA010013461.1:0-35161 GCA_038373865.1 Uloborus plumipes | reverse complement strand
ACCCGTCACTAGTTTTATCATTTGCAATATTTTTAAAAAAATTTTGAAAAATCTAAAAAAAATCAAAAATTTCAAAACTTTAGGCCAAATGCGCAGACTAAAGATTACTTCGCAGAAGTGAAATATTTTACAGAATTGTTCCTTTTCCTCATTCACAGTAAATGAAAGGTACCCGTTTACGAAAATCAAAAATTCAGTTTTTTCGCTCCACCCTACTCTATACTCATTTCGGAGTTAGACTTAGCTGAGAGGGTTCAGATATATCGTCGACGCGCGCGCGATGAGGAATGTAATGTATATTTTTAAGGATGGTTAAGGGTTTTTGAAGTTAAGAAGGAGAGATGGAAGTGGAGTTGCTAAAATTGACAAGTAGTGGCGATTTAAAGAAGAGCCTCAATTCAACGTTTTTTGAGGGACTGGTGGGAGAAACGTTAAAAAGGGGAAATTTTCATCAAATATAAAATCATTTGAGAAAAGTAGATGCACGCAGCAAAAAATATTTTACAACCTATGTTTTACGTAAAGTTGATTTAACACATGATCTGAAAATATAGAATACTTTCAAGATTTACTGGTTACCTTTTCCCAGGCAGATGAAACCCAGGCTCTAACGTACTAATAAAAAAATATTTTATTTGTCTAAACGGAAATAAGTGGCGAAAACTGGTTAAATTCTTGTATTAGTTGATATATAGAAAAATGAGCAAAATCATGTTGACATCATTTTGGTAAAATCGTGAAAACGAGGAATGCCGTGAAATAAAAAACGTAATAAACGGCAAGCCATTACTAATAATGGTATTGAAGAAAATTTTAACAACAAAACACTTTAAAAGCGAGAAATGATAAATGTGGGAGACGTTAAGTTGGTGCTCTATGGTGAATTTTCTGTAGAAGTTCCAATCAGGTGCATAATACTAGCTGTTATTATTTTAGGAGATTAGAGGCAACGGAATCATTGCTCATCGGGTACGGGTTTGGGGCTAGGTGGATGCGCGTCAATAAAATCAGATAGCTAATGCTTTCTAGATCTAGAGCTAACTCTATATCCATCTCCGAGTCGGAATTTGCTGCTGAGAAAGTTCAAATATATGGTCAAGGATGATGAATAAAATGTATATTTTTAAGGCAGATTAAGGGTTTGATGTTTAAAAGGAAAGATGGGAGAAGAGTTGCTAGTGAAATTGACATGAGTTTTAATGGTATACGCAGTTTATGCTTATTTAGCTGTACAGGGTGTGATCCAAAAATCATGCAAGACGTTATAAATAATTTTATTTTTAAAATACTATTAAATTGAAATATAAAGCATTTGGTTGGTACGAAAAACTATATTATTTAAAATAACGTGTGACTTTAATTTTATTTTTCGCGTGGCATTGACATTGGTTTACCTCACGTTTCACCGACACAAATTCCTTCCCTTTTCACTGAAAATTTCCCTAGACAAGGGAACACTGTTGTGGATTACTTTCTCAGTTAGCCGTCACTGCTATCTGAAAAGGCAAAATGAAATGAATGTATCATATATATATATATATATTTTTTTTTTTTTTTAAATTGGAAGTATAAAAATTTGCGAAAAAATTTTTTTGCGAAACTATTTTGTTAAAAACAGAAGTAAAGAGAAAATTCCCAAAAGATCCTGGGGCCTTCATCAGGGGGACTCCCCTAGGGTAGGGAAAAGTGGAGTGAGATGTTTCTAGCAAGTTGCAGGCAAAACGCCTAAAATGATGCAACTTTTAGCCCCCGACATCTCACAAACAAGCATTAGGTCAAATAGGTACATTAGGTAAATGCTTGTTTGTGAGATGTCGGGGGCTAAAAGTTGCATCTTTTTAGGCGTTTTGCCTGCAACTTGCTAGAAACATCTCACTCCACTTTTCCCTACCCTAGGGGAGTCCCCCTGATGAAGGCCCAAAGGTCTTTTGGGAATTTTCTCTTTACTTCTGTTTTTAACAAGATTTTTTCGCAAAAAAAAATTTTTTTTCGCAAATTTTTATACTTCTAATTAAAAATATGTCTGCTACCAGTTTCAAAGAGCTGCCACAGGCGCCTTTTGACCTGTGTGGTGAAGTTTATTTTCCTGCTCTATATGAATCTTCAACTACTTTGTTTATGTTAATATATATATATATATATATGTATATATATATATATATATATATATATATATATATATATATATATATATATATATATATATATATATATATATATATATATATATATATATATATATATATATATATATATATATATATATGTTCATTTGCCTAAATTTTGAGCTTTTGGTCGTAGTATTGAGGCAATGCATTCGCTGTCTGAAAATGTTGAACGTGAGTCGATTATTTTTAATTTCTTAAACTTTAGTGCTTTTGTAGTTCATAGGTACTACTTCAACTTTTATGATACTATGCTAATATTAAAACTTTAGCCAAAAATTAATGCAACAAATAACTGTTCCGACTAAATTAGCACGGAGTTTTTGATTTTTGAAACTCAATGTTCAAAGGTTTGCTCATCTGTATAAATATTGATTTCATGCAGAATGATTTGAGCAGGACCCAAGAATAGCAATCCAGTTTTTTGTTACAGCACGCCAACAAAAAGTAACTAAAATTGTATTTCTTTGACATAATTCACATGACCCATTTTTATGCCAGCAATAAAGCTATTATCAAGTTTCAATAGCAGCGTAGTTTCAAAAGAAAAATAAAAGAGTAGAATTTCGGGAATAGATTCTTCCCCATAACTTTATTTCTGTTCTTTTCTTCATTTGCTTATTAAATTATCTCCCTCAACCCCAGCTCCTTTTAGCTAAATAAGCTTAATAAATACTTCAAAACATACATCGTTCTATTAATGCACGAAAAAACTAAATGAGATAATTCAAAACATGGAAGAAGAAGAGAAAAAGAAACGCATGGCAATGTTAATGGCAGTTTCCATTTTCTCCGAGTCAAGGAAAGGACAATTTAAGCTCTCGAAATCCAAAAGATTTGCATAATGAAATGCCTTGTTGCACCCATCTTTGTAAATCTTTAAGAGCTCTTCTTCTTGTTATTCAAAACACGCTTCCCTCATATTTGTTTTTTCTCAAAAACAATGTTTTCTCGAAGCCTTGATTCAGAGGAAGCTTATAATAAACATTTTCTTGTGAATAAGATGCAGAATTGAAGAGAGTCAAGTGAAAATATTTTCTAGCCATTTTGAATAAAATTTAGAGACATTGTTTGGATATTGATGATGAATCATTAACGAGCTTTTCTTGAAATGTGGAGGTAATTTAAAAGCGCTGGCTTTGGGTTTTCATTTTAAATATTTATTTTTAATCTCTCATTCAAGATAACATGCTGCGTTAGATACTTATTAGTAATCAAATTTTGGTTTCAGTAATGGGTAAGTGTTTGCGCAAAGGAAGAAAAAAAAATTGCTGAGTATGATTATATTACTAGATTCTCAAAGAACGTAAAATAAGGATTAACCTTTGACATTTATTACAGTACGTTGTAAAAAGTTAGAAGGTTGAACAACTGAAAAAAAAATTACAAAAAATAAATATTGCGTACACGTTTTGGTTTGAAAAAAAACCTTTCCTAAGTATAAAATGCATTTTGAGGATACTGCGTTCGTGATAAAAGACTCAACTACTTTTGTCTGCAAAAAGATTTTGTACTAATCGAAAGGTTTGTTATTCACATAAAATGAACTTTGCGTTTTTCATTTTAAGCTAATTAGAATGTGTTGATTAACGAAAAAAAACACAAGAAAGCCAAGGTTTAGTGGTATTTGTGTGCAACATTTGTATCTTTCCCTACATTTTCAGGGTTTTTTGCTTTTGCTGCGCTTGAACTGTTGTTTCTGTTTTTTTAAAATTAAGAATACGCACTTTGCAATTAAAGTATTTTTGCTCAACATATCACTTTTTGGTTCGTACTTAATTGCTGGTCATAATTTTACATAATGCTTTTATAGTGTTAAAAAAATCCCTAATTTTAGGACTGGAAGTAAGCATTAAAGATAATTATCTGTTTTATGCTTCCAAGAAGAATGAGGTTCAATGAGAAGTCAGAGATAGGAAGAGATTACAAACATAAAGGTCAGATTTTTACAGAGTTAATGCCTATAAACATTTTATGTCGTATGTTAGACGTTCATATAAATAGTTAAGTTTCTGATTATTTGAATATTGGTTACCTAAAAAATTAAACTGAAATTTATTTTGAATTTACGCTCCTTTTCTTTTTTTATGGAAAGATTTTTAAGCGGTATTTTAGAAATTAAATGCTTGCATGGTTTTGTATGATATTAAATGAAATCTTTGTGGATTAACTGTTCTAAAAACTTTGAAAAAATCTAAAATTTTAGAGTTTTCCGAATAATATATTATGTTGGAATTCTCTCAACACTTCACAGCAAATCAAATAAAAATATTTTATATCGGTAGTTAAATTTTTAATTTTAAAGATTAAAAGAACTCAGTGATTTTCTTTAAAAGTAAAAAAACATGATTTCAATATTTTTATTTACCTATACCTTTATTATACCTCCATACCTTTATTTACCTTTTAGTTTTTTATGTCCTAAATATTAGCACTACAAAAATAATATAATTTCATTCATTAATTTTAATTATAAATTTTGATCGCCAAATTTAGTCTTAATAAAACCGAAATTCATATTTTATGTATCTCTTAGCAACACGAATGCACAAGATAATCGTTGTATCACAACTAAAACTCCAACAGCATGCAGATTTGCTTGCTGTTACTTCAAAATTATATTATGAGCAACACATAAAATTTAGCTAAATAGTTTAATTTCATTAAGGAATAATTTGTTATTCAAACTTCCATTGTACTCCATTGTAAGTCTGTCAGAACCAGTCTTTTTACTTAAACAATTTTTCCATGAAATAATAAATGCTTAAGATTTGAGTTAAAGCTTTAAAATTGCGAAAAAGCAATGAATATTTCCCCTCAAATACCTATTAATATTTCGCAAAGGAATTGACTCAAATTAGCTCAGCCATTGTTGTTTGAGCGCAATTCTTAGATCACGTGTTTGAACTGAGAGTAAATGTCGCACTTTCTTAAAATCCTGCTTTTATTTAAGCATGAAACCACGAGAAAAATTCATCTCCTTTGTTTCGGAACAACACTGCATAAATTAGATTTATCTGATTTGAAATGCTTTCAGGGAGAAAATCGCAGTCAACTTATTCGATTTGAATTGTAATACAATAGAATACTGTAACAATTGAGTCAGAGATAGATTGGAAGTGAACTAAAGCATTTTTTCTATAATTTAAAGCAAAGGAATATCGATTGAATCATTTTCGAAAAGCATTTTATTTAATAAAACCTTGTTTAAAAAAAGTGATTTAAGCGTACCCTCCACGTATTTTATTTTTCTGAATCATTTAAAAAAATTCAAGACAATTATGGTGATAATTTTAATGACAGAGAAATGTTTGTTTTCGTAGTCGCAATTTAATTAATCACTTTCAGAAAGAGTTCACTGCGCAAAATGGTGCAAAATATTCAATTAATGAGCTTTTGCAGTTTAATGAGGAACATATTAATTTAAATTTACATTAGTATAATCGCTTTTATAATTGAAAAATAACGCTCATTTTTTCAATGTAGTGCATTACTATTTTTAATTACTTCATGGAACTTTTTAAAAAATCTTTTATTCGTAAAAAATATTTTCTTTTTCTGCTTTTAAATAGTTTTGAATTCAAAAATGTAATATAATTTATATATCCTAATGTGCTTTTGTTGATAAATTCGCTATAACTACCTTTGAAAAGGTAATTACATAGTTTAGCAGTTCATAGCAAATCCTAAATATTTTAAATGAGAGAAAAAAAAAGCAAAATATATTGTTATAAATTTATAATTCATAAAAGTTTCTGGAATATGAATATAGAAATATTTTTATTAAGTAATTATTTTGTTACAGTAGATCCCGCTTAATAGAATAACCATTTTGTCACGAAAAAATATTCTAATAAGCGGGAATTTCCATTATCTGGAATCAAAGTACATTGCAAATGGCTTGGTACATTGAAAATATAGGCTAGATATTCCTTTTACTGATATTCTAGTAATCGGGTTCGACTGTTTTATAATCGCTAAGAATGAATTGCTACAAGCTTAGTCTTACCACTTGTAGACATCATAATGTACTCTGGAGTAGAAAATAATATAAAGTTTTCTTTGACTTTCGATTTTCTGGTACCATTGAAACCAGTAAAAGGTGAGAGTACTCAATTACTTCTATCTGTTATATGATGCAAAGTGAGAGCCGAAAAAGTGGATGAAACATTAATGAGTATTAAGCATCGAGTGAGATAAATGTTCGTGAAAAACCAAAAACCAAATTTATTTTCTCTATTTACCCATTACCGCCCAGTGATCTATTTAAAAATCCTCGCTGAAAACTATAATTTTTCATCATTTCTTATTCCAATTGGCTGGTTTCCTATTGAATCAATTTCCAAAAGGAAACCAGTCAATAAGAAATGATAAAAGATATAGTTTTCAGTGAGGAGTCTGAAAATAGGGGATATATAAATAGATCACTGTACGGTAACGGGTTAAAAACTGTAGTTTTAAACATTAAAAATATGAAAAAATCTGTAATAAAATGTACTACAAATGCAAATTGTTACATTTTATTCGAACGTAAAAATAGTCTTATAAAATTCATAGATCCGAAAACGAGTGTTGACAACTATATTAAAATTGATGAAGTAAAATCAAATAAGACAATTTCAACAAGCTAATTTCTAAAACACATTAATTTCGATTATTATTATTTTTTTTTACAGAAGCCATCAGCTTCAACATACATGAGGACTTCGTGCTATGCGCTTTGCCTCCTGACAAACACAGGACAGAATTACGGCACAGAAAGGATGAAATAACATCCATGGGCAAGGCGGGATTCGAACCCGCGACCACTTGCTTACGAGGAGAGTACTCTACTCTAGGCCCACGCGGCCCCCAATTTCGATTAATTGCACAGTAAAATTGATGTGAATGTATTCAAAACCAACACACACAAAAGTGTAATATATATTTCGCTTCGATTAAAAAGCAACTGCACTGCACTTTACGCAGAATGCAAATTAAATGCTAATTTTCTCTTCAGTCACAACATAGTTATGAAAATTACACACTTACCCAAGTAGCACACTTCGTTTTTTAAAGGTTGTAACATGGTTATTAACGTTGTAATAACCGCTTAAAAACGTTTATAAAACGTTTAAAGGTTATTTTTGCTGCCTGGGTAAATAACTAACACGTGGAGTAGTAATAACTAGCAAATAAATTTTCCCGGACAACTTTTCAGCATACACTTAAATTTTTTCAGTAACAGAATTCACGCATATTGAATTAAAACATACAATTAAAACGATGGAATTTTATCTTGTTTATATTCTCATTCTCTAAATCAAAGCACATTAAATTTATTGAGAATTATAAAAGAGCGTTTGGGCTAAAATAAATGTAAAATTCACCCGGTTTTCAAGAAGAATTACTCGCTGTTGGAAGAAAACAATATCAATTAATCAACTGGAGGTAAAGATACATTGCTTGGACTGGTACTCCCATTCGCACCAGACGCAATTTGTTCTCAAAAGTCAAGGTTTGGAACTTTCTTGCTAGCCATGGAGATAGAGGGTAAATTTATGCAACTCGGTAGTGGACAGTTTTAAAAAATCTTTTTGCCTTAGCAGGATCTAAAGGTTCTACTGACCTGCAAAAAAAAAAGTGTCCAATGAATAAATAACGTCATTAAAGATTAATAAAATTTCTAGTAAAATAAAAAACAATCCGCCAACAACATTATTCATTACTTGACTAGCGACTAAGTTACCGGAATCCAGTGAGATAAATTATTTTTCACAAATTTTTACTATAAACATTCCTAAAAAAAAAGTTTCAAAAATTGTAAATCAATAAGAGCCAAACGTTTAGTTGACTCTTAGGACAAATTAATTTTTCTGCTAAAGGTATTCCATTTCTCAAAAAGGTTAAATGACCGTATTTCAAAAAAAAAAAAAAAAAAAAAGCTTTATTTTAAAGTATGGTTTCTCTTAGAGATTTCTTAATGCAAACTATTCTATTTCATAAAATTATTTCTCTATAGGGCATACAATATTTTCGGAATGCAGACATTTTACTGCTATATAATTAAGTAAAATAGTAGTTAAAAGCATTAAAAGTAAATATAGTATTTTCTGAGATGTAGCAAAATATTAACCGCTTATTCTTTGTAATATGGGAATCATGAAAAGAGAATACAATTGTTGAAAAAAAAAATATATATATATATATTAAGCATCAAAACCAGAGTAAGTTACTCATGCCTTCCTGCTGCATAGCTATACTTCGCAGCAACTTAAGTTGACAATAAACGTCACTACACGTGAAGCCAATAAGAGCTCACAAGCAGTTAAGTATCTCATCTAATTCGCCAAGTAGGCTGTGACGTTTTATCTATCTCGTTTTTCATTGGCTGACGTCACGCCGACGTCACGACGCTAGTGTCAAGAAACTTTGCATTATAGTATAGTAACTTTATAAAACAAACAATCGATATTTTGTTTCCGTTGCATTACGGTAGCTGAAAACTACGTTCAATTCTTCAAAATAAAAGCAAATGAAGAAATGCTTTTATAGTATAGTGCATCGTTTTCATAAAAACATTTATGGATGCGTAAGATTTATATATTTCTGCTCTTAAGTTGGAGGATGGATTTATTTGGTTTGAAATATTTTAGAGAAATAATATGCCATATTATAAACTTTTAAAGTCTAGATTCTGACTCTCAGTTTGGTTAAAGTTCCGCTATGTAACATAGGTTGTCCCATTGCCGCTATTTTGATGTCAGAGAATACGAATCGCCTTTTATTTTGACTTTTACCCTTGACCTACTTTTACCCTTGAGAGTCACTGCGGCCTTCTTGTCAATTTTGTCTCTAAGCCTCCCCTTCCCTTAGAAAGCTGTATAAAAATTATACTACTCCAAATCGGAGCCGGGCAATGCTGACATGGTCTCACGTAAGCCCTCTTTATGTTGATGCAGTTACTGCTTTTTCATTACTTCAGAGCCACTTGCAATCCAGTGGGAATAATAACTAATAAGTCGGCTGATATTTATAGGGACCTTAGTTCTGGTGAGACAACAAAAGTACTATAAGGTAGTTTTCGCTACGTAAGGAGTGAAAACAATAATAAATATTTCTATGAACACAAGGAAGTGACAAAAATGGCACGATAAGGGAAAACAGGAACAATAGTGCATTTATTCCGGTACCCCAAATGGATTTCCGCAAAACATATTGTACGGAATTTCTTTTATTCAATGATAGGAGCTTGTCAGACTGTACTATTTCCCACTTTCTCTGTTAGGGACTTTATGCTATTGGATAAACAAAAATCAAGAAAAAAGTTTGACATGATTTTCATTTTATATATTCTGATTTTTTCTGCATTCCTTACTCTGTTCCTTATTTTCTAGAAATGAAATTGATTTGAATGGTTGAAATAATACAGCGTCATTTTACGGGAATACATAGAAGCGTCTTGCACAGTTTTAGTTGAAGAACTGATAATTTTTCGTTCTCGTTACTTAAAATGGGTCTGAAATTACCATTTTCTTCTCAAACATACCTTTTCTTCCATTCGCTAGTACGTAAGTAGGGCCACTATGGTAAAATTAAAGCACAGGGTAAATGAAAACTATAGCTATTGCTACTCACCCATTCCAGGGTCCCCTTACTTACAACTACACTTTGTTTAACCGGTTGTATGGGCCCCTGAAGAGCGTTCTGTTTTTTGATCCGCACCAGAAACTGAGAAATTCCTGGTTCAGCACACATCCCCCCCTTCCCCCACAAATGCTGATTTGGAATGGAAACTTAGCGGTAATTGCTTCCAAGAACATAATTAATGTGTCCCAGTCACCATTAGGGAACAAAGTGGATCTTCGACCGGCTGGGATCGAGCCCGATTCCCTCTCGTTACAAATCTGATTCTTGAAAGTGTAGAAAGTGTAGTTAAGAATTTAATGCACAAAATTTTATGCGTGAATCTATCCAAAAAAGAAAAGGAATTAACAGAAGTTGAAACGCTGAAATTATGTTTTATTTTACCCTACTGACCCCATAATCGATTTCTCTTACATACGCATGTGAAGTGCAATGCATATATTAACTCTTTCAGGTACAGAAACATTTAACAAAAAATAACTCACCAGTAAAATGCCTTTTCTTTTTTTTTTTTCAGAAGACACAAAAATCCATTGCATTTTGATGCGTTATTAGACACATGGTTTGAAATTATTTTATTTGAATGAATTGTATGAATTTAAGTATTTTGGTTTTAAAAATTACTTACCAAGCAACAGGAGTCGTAAAAAATGTGGGTCATGCTTTGTACCAACAGCAGTGAAAAATTTAAAGTACAGTACAAAGCTAACGATTTTGAAACATTTACCAAATTAGGTAAATTAAAACTCCTTTTGCTAATTTAAATTTATTAATTGAAACGCAGAAACTAATGTTTGAAGCAAAAACACGTAATGGAAATTTTGCAAGAAATTTAATTACGTTAATGTATGTTTCATTGATTAACTCAAACACAAAACTTTTCCGGTATCACATACTTTTTTGCGAAAACTAAAACTAAAAATCTGAACCTTTTGTTCGAATAATTAGAATTTAGGTAATTATTTCAACAAAACTAGAGTTTCTATTGTTCTGGAAAATCATTTAGAGAATTCTCCGAAGCAAGTGTAAAATTGTAATTAACTCGGTTTTAACTTTATGTACTTAAAAACTTCCAGTCAAGGGAACAAGAAAAAAAAGTAAAAATTCAAAAGCCAAATCTGTTGATTTTGTGAAAAGCTACATATTTATCTGATGCAATCTCAAAAAGTTCACGTTTTGAAAAATTTCAATCAAAAATTATAATTATCTTATCACAATTAACGAATTTGATCTCTGTTTTTATCTTGTTTTGTATTATTTAATAATTTTCAAATGTCAAATACTTTGTTTTATTCGCGAAAAGGTCTTTTTTTATTGCTTCTAATTGAATTCTTTCTTTGATTTAATTTTGTCAATTTCAGCTACTGATGCTGAAATCTTAGAAACTTTTTATAATTTTAGAAAAGAAAGAGTTCAGGCCGTAGCAATAACTTTAGTATGTAATTAAAAACAATTACAAAGCTAAAGAAATAAATTTCTTAAATATGACTAAACTTGAAGGTTTAACATAGATGTATATCATTCACGTAACTTCAACTTTGCAGTTTGCCCTGATATTTCTTGTGAAATTTTTACTTTCATATCTTTACCTTGTTAAATCTCAATTGTTTTAAAAGCGAGTCGTAATGTTTCGATATACAATTGAATTGTTGTGATAATTTAAGGTAAGGGTCATTCCATTGAAATGTCAACCTCTGCAGGGCCTGATTACCGAATAGGCCGCCTAGGCCGCGGCCTAGGGCCCCCGATTTTAAGGGGGCCCCCAAAATGACTAAAGGTAGTAAAGTTCAAATCTGAAAAAAAAACTATCATAAAAATCTTCTCAACAAAAAATAAAACAATGCTACATATTTTTTCACCACACAAGCTAATTTCTGCACTTAGCATTCGTATAGATATGACGTCACTGGAAGTTTAGCTCTGGGCTCACATTTGCTCTCGCTGTTTCTTCTTAAATGTTTACTCCAAGTGTATTTTTAGTAAGTGGCAACAGTCAGTATCGAATGAAAACAACGTGTAGAATAATAACACATGTGTTTTATACTAGGATTGGTGATTTGATATTATTATAACTTTATAAGCTAAATTTCCGGAACTTTTGATGAAGTTCAACTTGTTTTTGCTACACTGAAAATGTCTTCTCGCAAATATTTATCCGGATCCCAGAAACGATCTAAGAAAAAAAATGATGAGCAAAATGCAAAACGAATGCAAGATAGCATACGGCAGTTTTTAAAGCCCAGCAGTGAAAACATAGAATTTGTAAATGAAGTTCCTAATTATGATGAAGGAGGTAGTAATGATGCTGAAAATACAAATTATGATCATCAGGAATTTGTACAGGAAAAAGATGAAGGAGGAAACAGCCAGCATTTAGAACCTCAAAACAAAATTACTTCTATAGCAAATGAAGATACTAGTGCTCAAACTTATTCAGATGATCCAGCGCTTTGGCCTGAAATCATTACAGATGAAATGCGAGATGAATATGCTGTAAAAAAGCCAAAGCAAAATATTTCTGAAATACATAATTCAAAAAGACTATACCCAGATAAAAGTCGCGTTTTGACTGAAAACAATTTTTTCAGACTCAATAAAAATAACGGCGAAAAAATCAAAAGGGATTGGCTGATATATTCCCCATCCAAGGCAGTTGTATTTTGCTATGCCTGCAAACTTTTTTCTACAAGCCAACAAGCTCTTTGTGTGGAAGGGTTTTCCGATTGGAAAAATATAGTTGTGAGACTGAGTGAGCATGAGAACTCTCAAACACACAGGGACAGTGTTTGCACTATGTCAATTCGTGCCGTTACATCTTGTCGGATTGACAAACAAATGATTCAAGAGCTGGAAAAAGAATGCACCTATTGGCGAAATGTCCTTGTTCGAGTGGTGGAAGCGGTAAAATTCCTGGCTGAGCGAGGGCTTCCCTTTTTCGGTAGCAATGAAACAGTGGGGTCTGTTAATAACGGAAACTTTCTTGGCTGCATGGAACTGTTAGCAAAATTTGACTCATTCCTTGCTGACCATCTAGCAAATAAAGGTAATCCGGGGAAAGGAAATGTCAGTTACCTTTCTTCGACAATAGTTACGGAGCTCTTGCAGCTCTTGTCTGACAAAGTTTTATGTCATATATTGTCAGAAGTTAGAAAAGCGAAATATTTTGGACTAATAGTCGATTCTACTCCTGATATTACGCATATTGATCAACTGGCAGTAGTTTTGAGGTATGTTGATGAAAAAGGTGAACCAAAAGAGCGATTCCTAAAATTTGTGCCTCTAAATCGTCACGACTCTTTTTCACTTTCAAATTGTATATTGGAATTGTTTGAGAATTTGAATTTAAATATTTTGGACTGTAGAGGCCAGTCATATGACAATGCAAGTAATATGGCTGGTCAATATTCGGGATTACAGGCCAGAATTAAAGAAATATCACCTTTAGCGGATTTTGTGCCTTGTTCTGCCCACTCCCTCAATCTTGTTGGGAAAAATGCTGTGGAATCGTGCCAGCAAGCTATTTCCTTCTTTGGCATTGTTCAAAATGTATACAATTTTTTCTCTGTGTCCACTCATAGATGGCAAATTTTGCAAGAAATTTTAATGCAGTCCAAGGACACATTAAAAATAAAATCAAGATCTGGTACAAGATGGTCATCCAATGCTGATGCTACCAAGGCCCTTCGAAAAGGGTTTATTTTGATTCGACAAGCTCTGCATGATATTGCAAAAAATGAAACAGAAGCTGCAGCAACTCGACATGAAGCTTATAGCTTGTATCAAAAGATGGGGAAAATTGAAACAGCCTTAATGGTGGTTATATGGGATACGATTTTACAGAGAATGGATAAAACCAACAAAAGTTTGCAAAGCAGTTCACTAAATATTTCATCTATTGTCCCATTATATGATTCAATCATTCAGTTCATTGGCACATTAAGGGACAATTTCGACACTTATGAAAATGAAGCAAAATCCTTAGTTGAAGAGGCTTCTTACACAGTGTCGAGAAAAAAATGCATTTCAAGAAGACTTGATGAAAAACCTGAAAATGAAAGCCATCTTTCTCCCAAAGACACTTTTAAAATTACTTGTCATTATGTAATTTGTGATGCTCTTCTGTCTCAGCTCCGTAAAAGAATGAACGCATATGCATATCTTGAAGAAAGGTTTGGTTTTCTAACCAATGATTTAAGTGGAACTGAAGCAACAGTGTCTGCAAAAAAATTTCAGAAGATCTATTCCGTTGATGTTGATGAGAGTTTTCCAGATGAGTTTGAGCAGTTTCGGCCATTTTTAAATAAGCAAAGTTGTCCAGGAGAATGTTTGCAGAATATTAAGGCTTTAAACCTTTCTCATACTTTCCCGAATGTAGAAACAGCATTACAGATCTTTTTGACTATTCCACTGAGTAATTGTTCTAGTGAAAGATCTTTTTCAGTGTTAAAGAGAATCAAAAACAGACTAAGGAGTTCAGTGTCACAAGATAACTTGCAAGGTTTTGCAATACTAAGCATTGAAAGTGAAATAACCTCACAATTAAAATTTGATGATGTTATTGATGAATTTGCTGCCAAAAAAGCTAGAAGAAAAGCATTAGCTCAATAGAAACATCATTTTTATTGAGGAAAAAATCAAAAAAGTAGATTTTTTTTAAATGTTATTATTATTATTATTATTATTATTTTTTTTTTTTGAATTTAAATCAAATTTACAATGTACTAAAATAAATTCAACAAAATAATTGCTAGTTTTAAAGAATTATAATCTTAGCATTATATATATATATACACATACTGTGTTTTATTAATAATGTACTTTAATTGTTACTATTGCAATTATTCAGTTAAGGTCAGCATTTGCAAAAAGTTGTATCGCGATGTAGTAAAATTCCTTATTTAAAACTAATTTAATAATTAGGTTTTTATCATTAATCGAACATTTTGAGAATAATGCCAACTTTTTTTTTTAAATTAATATCTTATCTAGTTCACAGTCTAACATTTTATGCCTCTAATTTCTTAGTAGTTTACAAAATAAGGTAGATAAAAGTTTAATTCAGAGAAAGAACTTGGAATTTTGATAAAAATCATGCTATTTACAAAAATATATTTAAATCATCAATTAGTGCTAAGTTGTTGATTCTTCTGCTATATGGACTATGCAGCCTGAGCGGTGACTAATCAATAGTAAGTTCATTTTAGATTCATTTTAACCCAGTTTTCTAATATTTGTAGACCTTTAAAATTTCCCTTTTTTTAACGTGACCAAATTTTTGTTTTTAATGGTATTGTTAAAGAAATGATTTAATTCATGCTGGTGATAGATCTGACCTGTAATAAAAGAATAAAAAATGAAAAGAAAGCAAAATGATTCTTTCATGCAAAGTTTATATTTTTGATATTAAACTTTATCCTGCTATTTGTTTTAACGAATTCATTTTATGAAATAATGAACTAGTTGATTCATTTACTACAAAAGATAATTGTTTTTTTATGTGTATGGTATTTCTAGTACACTTACCTAAAATATTAAAAAAGTTCATGAGGTATTAGTTTTCCCAAAAAGTGAACCATTAGTTTTCAATTTAAAAAAAAATCTAGGTTTTTTTTTCTTCTTTCCAAAACTAAATAACTCATCACAGGTTAAAAATTAACCTATTGATTTTGTTATTGTTTTTTAAGCCACTTTATCATATTTATTTTGGTGATTGTTCATGGGTCTTCATAGCCATTGAAGGTTATAAATAGGTAATTCATGAAAATATTTGAAAATTGAAGGGTTTGGGAGACGAAGGGGTTATGTGATGAAACAGAAATTGCGAGTAATTGAAGTCGAAGTTTTATTGATGTAGCTTTTTTGTTTTCTGGTTTGGTCGTTAGTGTGGGTATGAAATTGGTCTAATGACATCCACCTTTTGATGTACCAAGTTTTATTTGCTTACCATTGTCCAGAGTGTTTATTTTTTTCAAAATGTAAGCCCCTTCGTCCTCCAAGCCCTTCTATTCAGGATTTTCTTGATGTCTAATTTTCAATGGGTGTCATGCTTATATATATATATTTTTTTACCTTTCTATGTAGTTGAGTTGAATTCAATGATCAAATGTGCTCAGTTGTTAAAAATAGTAAATGTTAAATCGCTTGGAATGGTTAATGCTTGGTATTTAAATTTTGTACATGATTATGTTTATTTAAATTACAGTTTAGATATATCCTTTAGCTAATTTGATAGTTTGGTATTTCTGCTTTTGCAGTTGTATTGCTTAATGTTACAGTTAAAATATATTTTTTAAACAAGTTTTTTATAATTTAACGTACCTAATTGGTACTAATAGGAGATTAACATTTAATTGAAAAGTAGAAATCTTAGCTTACAGTAAATAAACTACATTAAAGGATTTTTTGCGTGTAAATAAAATTTTTGCATATTGGGTTATTGTAAAGATTAAAGTGCTCACAATACCAAATCTCTTTAAAAACACAACAAGCTTAAAGACAATATACATCTCCCCAAACTATTTTTTATACACCTATTTCCTACCAGTTTGTAATAATTTTTAGTTTCGATCATCTTGAACGCATTGATTTCTTGCAGTAGCTCTGTTTTAAAACTTATAAGGCATGCTGAAGTTTCAAGTTAAAAGAGGTGGAGACGGGGTTATAGAAACATAACAATGTAAACAGAAATGAAAGACTTTCTTTTAAATTTTCCTTTTATTCTGCTTACTTAAGGTGCAGGGTTCACTCTACTCTAATAATTGTGGTGAGTGAGTACTTGAGCACACGTGGTTATCTGTGCGAGTTTGTGTTTATACGGTTTGACTATGAGGGGGCCCTCAAACAGTGGCCGGCCTAGGGCCCCCGGACATCTTAATCGGGCCCTGAACCTCTGCCGAAGAAAAAAAAATACCGAAGTGAAAACGAGTATCAAAAAATAAATAATTAAAGAAATAAAATCATACAACATAAGAAGTTTTAAAAAATTGGAAAAGTATTGTAATTATCACTGAGATTAGCCATAATAAATAGTTTGTAGTGTATTTACTGCTTGTTATTTGATGGTTACGTTAGTCACACTCCATCTTGAGTAAAAGTGACACTTAAGACTAAAAAAAATAAGATTTAATAAATGTGTTTTATTCTTTTAAAAGCCAACTTTACACCTTTTTCAAACATATCATTCATTTTTTAACACTTGCTTAACTTGGAGAAATTTTTGCCTCACAACATGAGCATTAATTTTCAGGGTTACAAAAATGTTACGTTAGTCACGCTGTTATTTTGGTTGAAAAACTATCTACTGTCAGTATTTTTTTTTTAATTCTTAGCAGAAATGATACATAAAAAACATGTATATGATAAATCCACCAGCATAACTAAAAAATATTTTTTATCCTTTAAGTTACAAGTAAAAACAGTTACAAAAACATCTCTGAATGTTACGTTAGTCACTATGGAATGACTCGTAATAACAAGTAATTTTCGTGAAAACCGTTACATTTTAGACTCGTTTTAAAACCTTGACTATGAGACGGTTTTGGGCAACAATTTTATTTATGCGTCAAATATATCTTAACAAGACAACCTAATGTAGTTTCTTCTGTACGAGTGAGCAAGTGAACCCCCAAGGAAAACGAAGAAATTAATGTGTTTAAAACTGAAAACTCACATTTTTGCTGCTTTTAAAAAAAAAAAAAAAATGTCTTTTTTAATTTCTACTGTTAAGCGCGAATGTTTCGGGGGGGGGGGGGGAGTCTACTAGTTTTAATTAATTTTCGTACAAGGAGGTACAACATAGCAAAGTGCTAAACTTAATTCACAGGACGTACGTAGAATTTGTGTCAGCTTCACAGATTCTAAAGAAATTGTAATTTTTCTAGTATAGTATGAGTTTCATTGGAAGTATAGGTAGTGATAGTATTCATTTAATTTCCTTGCTTGAAACAAAAAGGCACATTTTCATTTGAAGTGCGTGTTAATTAAAAACTTTCTGAAAAAGTCAACGCACATGTTTACTTTTAAGCTCATTGAATTTATTCAGTGCTCTTGAGGTTCTCTTGCAAAAATTCTAAATTAAAGTTAGCGGGGTGGATTATAAAGTACATACAAACCTTGATTTTCTAACATGAACTGTTCTTCTACAGTTGGTCATAGCTGAGCCAATATTTAGAAAAGTGCCAATTTGAAGTTGGAGTTTTCTGAAAAAATTTTTTTTTTTCAGAAAAAAACTAATATTGGATTTCCGTCTAAATTGGGTCTAAATGCAAGAAAATAAAAGGGGGGAGGTCAAGGAAGTTATTTACCCCCTAATTAGATTACTCACTTTTAAGCCGTTACAGATCTGATGAATGTTACAGATATGATGTTAATATGAGCTACATATGTGAGTTTATGCTTTCAGTCTTCGTTAACATCTCTAAATATGATATCATTTCCTTGCATTTTTAACATAGAATTAAGATAATTATATTAAAATATATATATTAGGCTAAAAAATCAAATTTCATTATAAAAAAGCATTTCTTGGAAATAAAAAGGAGCGATAAGATTTTTATATAAAATAAATTATGAGATTACCAAATCCAAGCTAATAAAACATTTATTTTGTTTTAAAACAACACACAACTTCAACTTTTTCAACACACAACTCTGCTGCTTACTTTTCTTTAATTAGTTGCGGGAAATTTAATTTCTTGATCAGAAATTCAAATTTAGCATGTTAGTTCTTATCTAGTTACTTACCGAAGTTATGAGAAATTGAAGCAAAAAAAAAAAAAAAAAAAATAAATAATAATAATAATTGATTAACTTTATTTCTGCAGTGTCAATTTTTCTTATTTTACTAACTTCTATTGTTAGGTCATACAAACCACAAATGAAACAATTGTACTAAAACTCATTGCTTTTCATTTTTTAAGAACAAAAATATTCAATATATATGGCTAAAACCTATGATTTTTGCTTTTTTATAATTCTGAAACGTGTGAGTTAGTTCTGTAACATATTCGCTGTTTTTTCAATGTTACCGCTCTGACTGTTACCGATCTGACAAACTGACAAAGTTGTTTTTTTATTTCCGAGTCGATCGCACTAAACCAAAATCAAACACGTGGTTTTTTCACTTGTAATAAAGGACTATACTTATATACAAAATAATTTTTAAAATAATAAAAACTGCGCATTTTAGAGCGTGTTACCGATCTGATGACTCAAATGACACACATTTTATAAAATCACTTTAAAAAATCTTACCTACATTTTTAGATGCAGAAATGCAAATTTTTAATTACGATTCGATAAAACATCCCACCAGGTACTCAGTATCACGTGGTATAGGTGCAGGAAATGATTTTGGGAGCCTAAACATAGATAGGAAATTATTGTTACCACTCTGACGGCGGAACTTGGGACACGCTTATTTCGCATCGGCTAGAAAATCAGAAATTGATTAAAACAAAAATGAAGTAAAATATTAACAAAGGGGTAAAAATAGAATCGTTTTTTGTGCAAGTGCGTTTTTTTGGGAAGTTAGAAAGTGCGCATGACCTGTTTGCATGCTAAGCTTTGCTACTGGGGACACGTTACCGATCTGATTTTTGATGTATAAAAACAATATTTTCTGAAGAAAAAAAAAATTTTCTGATGTTATTAGATGAAATGAAAGTAGAACCTTATCTTCTTTCTGGGGAAAATTATTTTTTTAACTAGTTATTGAAATACTAGTGAAAATTCACTTGGGACTCAAATTGGCACTTTTCTAAATATTAGCTCAGCTGCATATTATTTCAAATATTTAATTTTAATAATTAAAACAATATTCAGAAGACAAATTGGGTTTATTTGAAGTGCAAAGACAATTAACAAGTAATATAAAAATAAAAGGAAATTCTTTTCTTAAAATTGTTAGGTGTTATGGTTTTTAATTTTATACTCAAGATTTGATTGCATTACATAGAAGTGACTCCCACGTTCTTCATAAAATTCACACACATGCAACAAAGAACATAACATATTTGAAGTCTATGTAAAGTGTTTCGTGCAAAACTAATAAGTCTGTTGCAGTTGTATTGCCATAGTATGTTTAATATTTTTCAAACTATTTTCTAACACATTTTTACATTCTATTGTTAAATGCAACATACAAAATCATTTGGGCTCATTTCAATATGCAAAAAATCATATTTATAGATAATTGTAGTTCCTCTCTAATTTCTTAGATCTTAATAATTTTCCCTCCTATTTTCTTTGCTCAGTTAATGTAATAAGATTGATTTGAAATTCACGAATATATGATTCTGAATGCATTTTTAAATATTTGGATAAAAACTACTTGCGCTGACGAAATAAAAAACAATTGCAGGCACCAGCCTCATAATACATTTAATTTAGATACCCTTCGTCTTCTATTAGAGATCGATACAAAGACTGAGGCAGTAATTGATACCTAAAAATAGATCGAAATTGCAGAAAGATATTTGATCAAAAATTACTACGTTTTGTTTTCATTGAAAGCGATAAGACATGACACAATATCGAATTGGAATGTTGGAACCGTGTTAACAGGATTAATGGAAGGAACGAATATGTGTGGTGAGACAGATGAGGTGGGGACGGAAATAGATATACTGAATGTTATTTCTGTGTAGGTATGAGATAAAGTTTGTTTCATTTCCTTTATTGTGTAGGTCTCAAAAAATATTTATGGTAGATATTCTAATGAATGATTTCAAAATTTTTTGTAAAAGGAAGTAAGAACTTAATATTTTTTTTTGTTGAATAATACTTAATTTAAATTGCAAGAAAAAAAAAATAGTTTATTGAAAAAAGAAGAAAAAAATAAATAAAATGTATCGCAAATCTAATTCTTATATAGTTATTTATGCTTAAAAGCCATTTAAAAAAACTAACTCGAAATTAAGAAAAATGGCGATGAGGTGCAAATCTACGGGGCTCAAACTAATTTTCTATTCAAGTCTGTAGGTGCTATGGGGCCGCTGGACGCAGGCCATCCATAAACATCCTTTCACAATATCTTTGAGCTTACTTTTTTTTAAATCTATAGAGATTGCAGTAGCTTAAAAGTTTTAAATGCATAGTTGTATTTATTATTTTTTTAAGTAAAACTAAAATATGTTTTGTGAATTTCTTTTCTTGTTTTTTTTTTATTAAATAAATTCCAAAGTCCAGCTAAGTTAACAAGAAATGAAGAAACAAACAGTTTGAAATGCACCAAAGAACTAAACAGGAATTTTTAGGGTTTTCATTTGTACCAGTTTTATTAGTTTCTTGTTTACAATGCAGAGCCATGTAACAACTTCCACTACTGACCATTATTTTTATCCTGTACTCTTTCAAAAATTAGTTTTTAAGAGTCAAACGAGATCCCGTTACATTAATTTTATTTTCTTGCATTGATTTAAAAGAAAGAAAAAAGTTCATTTTTCCACTAAGACATCGTGAAATTAAACTCCTTTTCAACCATTTCTTCAACAGTAGAGGAATATAATAAGATAAAAACGGGGTTTAATATGGATTACAAGATGCGTAAGAAGTATTTGAATGGGAAGGATTTTATGTGGGGGAAAATTATTACCCTATTCAAAGAAATATATAATTATAAATTCAATTTATCAAAGAAGGATTACTTTTCCTTTAAGGTAAAACCGACCAATACATCTTTTCAGAAATAAAATGCTTAATAAATTGTTTTTCTTCGGAGAAGTAATAAAAATAGTTGATTATCTTCCTCGGGCGTAAGAACCGACTTAAACATTAATAACGTTCCAATGTTATGTTTTTACTTTATGTTTCATTGACATAAACATAACATATATTTTAATAAGTGCAGAGTAATTAGTATTGGATAATTAAGATGATTAAAATCTCATTAAATTAACTAGATAACTTTGTTCCTTTTAAACCTTTAATAAGGTTTGCTCCGTTTTAAGGAAGTAGTTAATTATAATTAAGCCCAACTGTCAAATAAGCCGCTGCGTATTGTTTTGCTATATTTCTCCTTTTTTGTTTCCTCCTCTGTTTCTAAATGAATTATCTCGATAGATTGTAACGAAGCAATTAATTTCACACTTTTGAAAGACTCACTCCTTTTGTTGAATAAAAAAACCGAGTTTTTTTTTGTTTGTTTGAACGAATTAAAATTTCTTATATCATAAAGCAGTGGTTCCCAAAGTCCTGACGGACCCTCCCCTCCTCCCGAGAGTTCCAAAAAAAAACTTGATTTGATACATTAACCCATTAATGCCTAGCGTCCCTTTTTAGGGACGGTCCAAAAAGTGTGTCTGAATTTTTCAAAAATGAACATTTTAACTAATTATGGTGTTTAATTAGTACCTTGGTATTGTTTCAATTCGTTATTAATAGATTGCAGCACATTACCATTGTAAAGTGTGTTCTGTAGCAGTTTTAATATAATCTTTATAAAAACTTTCATTGTTCACAATCTCAAGAAAAAAAAGCTAAGTTTTCCAAAGTCATTCCCAGGTTCCCAGTTTATGTGAATTGCTGATTTTATTTCTTCTTATAAAATGTCTTTTTAAATATTATATCGTAGGCAGAAAATTTTTTTAGTAAAAATAGTATATACCCTCTGGGGTCTATCGTAACTTTTAAGGGACGAGATTTTTCTTTCCTTAATAAAACAATTATTTTTTACATAATATTTTTTTTATTTTTCCTGCCGATTAAACAGTTTGTAACCAGTATATAAAATATCTTTGGGAAACAAAATGTCAGGCATTAATGGGGAGAAATATTTTTTTCCAAAATGTTTGAAACGTTTGTTTCATGTACAATTGATAAATGTGTAGCGTGTTAACTTATTCCTAATTCCCACATTGACTTTTTAAAAATTAGAGAACTTAACACTCTTTTTAAAAGCAAAATGAAGCTAATTATAACATGTTATGGGTAATATTCAGCTTCAGGTCCGTTGCTTAGGTCACGAGATCAGAAAGTTCCACTCCGCATTGGATTTTAGAAATAAAATGTCAAACATAATATACCATCCATATAACAATGTAATAAAATACGAAATACATTACGAAATATTATTTTAGGATTGGAAACATGTGTCAAAATTGAAGGTTCGGGGCCCTGTTTGTTAGTAAACAAGAGTATTTTTATTCTTTATAAATGTTCTTTCGTTTCTAATTAAAATATTGTTAATCGTTTTTCGCTCCACGGATTTCCAATAAATTTTCAATTAAAATAATGTTTATAACCAAATTTATACATTTTTATCCCACACCTTTAAAAAGGAATAAAAGGAAAACTTACAACATATACAACTTAGAACATCGCAGATCAAAACCATGTTTTTGGCCTCATTAATTTGAACAACTTTTTTGACATGGAATTTATAGCTGCTGCTATCGTAGAAAAGAAAATTAAATTTATGATGATGACCCAAAGCACTCTTAACCATACAATTACAGTCAATATTCCATCAGTTCATCATAGATATTCTAGTCAACTAAATAAAAAAAAATCCATTTAAGACAACTGGTTAAGACAAGGACTCATTTTATTGGTTCCGAGCCAAAACTAAGGAAGGATATAGCTTGTAGTAAAGAAAAGATAAAGCAAAGGAAAGAAAAAAATAGCTATCGTAAAAACCCATTAATCTCTATTTTATAAAGAATGTTCTTCAGAAAACAGCTGTTGTAGGATAATCTGATTAGAGTTGGCCAAATGAAAGTAGTAAAATATTTAGAAAACTTAATTCCAATTTTCAAGAGAAAATTTCGAACAAACATTGTTCTGGATAAACGGTAAGGGCGGTGGAAGGATGTATTAATGAAATTCTCTTTTAGAATGAAACTAGTTTAAAACTGATAAAAAGCAGATTTTTTTTGATGGTGATCACACAAACATACTAAATATGGTAAATGCACCGAATACAGGGTACCTTTCGCTCTGGTCACCTACACCTACAGCTGACATGTTTAAAATAAAAATAATAAAATTCAGGGTTCTCGCAGATTTGGATCAATTTTAGCTGAGTTTTAATTTTGCAAAAAATCCCAAATGGTTTCTTTACACGAGACATTAACTATAATGGGATACCACAAAAATAACATAAGAAAACAAGTGTTTTGGTTTCATAAATACAATTTAAATAAATAATACTTATTATTGATTATGAGGGAGTTTTACGAGCTTATTTAAACATGTTTGTTACCGAACCTCCTGTTCCCCCTGCTGTTCATTGCACTTTGTTCCAACTTGATTTTCGTTCTTGATCACATGCATTAAATATTTCTGAAATCGAGTAAATATTGATAAAACGCGTACTTAATGTTGATACAGAAGAAATCACAACTTAGTATAAAGTTGAAATGGGGGAGTTTCCTTCAGTCTGTTACTGAAATTGATAGAATGATAAAAAAAAAAAAAAAAAAAACATGGGCCCGGAAAATACTTTAATTTTCCCAACAGTTTATTTTTTATTAATTTTTTTAAATACCCTACCTTGAAAACGGGGCGTGGTTTTGTGACGTCAGTGGTGCACCTAACAGCTCTCTTTCTAATTATAACACCATTTAGCTTGACTTGAGTTGTCCAATCGAAGGAATCAGTGACGTCACGACCTTCGTCATCTCACTACAACCAATTAGATTTCGCGCTTACGTGCACCACTGACGTCATGCGCGGATGTTTTTTTTTTCGGAATAGCATCTGCTCAGTGGTTAAAATAATTCATAAAAAATATATAACTGTGTCAAAAAATTTAAAAAAATTTCAATTCCCATGTTTTGAAGCATGCTATTTCAGAAAAAAATGCTTTTGAAATTTTGGAAACTCCCCCATTGTCAATGTATGAGAAAGCTGAAATTTGATTATTGTACGGCTGTAAAAAAATCAAAACTGTAAAACAAGAAAACACCTCTATCCTCTACAACAGCAGATCAGGCCACTGTTTCTGGTTACAACACAAAGCAGTAAATTTTACACAAATAGTTCAGTCAAATTCCTGCATAATAAAATAGTTAGGTACCATATAGTAGAAAGTACCGTCATACTGGGTGACTTTATTCTATTGTACTTATACATTCACGCACACATGTGTCAGTGTTCATGTCTTTCAATGTGTTTCGAGTTATATCTTTCAATACATCGTCTTCTGTCTGTTCCTATTTTTATCTTGTTGGTGTGTGTGCGTGCATGTTACTGCAAAAATGCTGTTTGCACCATAATTCAGATGAGTACAGATAAGTTTTTTGATCCGTGCTTGGAAAAGAAAGTTTTTTATAAGTTTATTTTAGACAAGCTGATGTGCCCGGCGTCGCACGGGTAAAATGCAACATGCCAAATCCAAAAAAATAATTATATGACTTTACAACTACATCCAGTAGAATCATATTTCTCAAAGGTATTTTTTGTGAACATGCGGTAGGTTAACTGAATGTGAAGGAGAATGTGAAATCAAACTTAAATGCATTATTTATTTTATCCGTGTTATTTTCCAAAAAAATCACTTTCTATTTTCTAACTGTTGCCAAAATCAATTCTCTTTTTATTTAATACGGTATCGGTTATTGGCATACATGAATATAAAAATCCTAAGAAAGCAATAAATTTCATACTTATTCCAGAGAAGCCTTAATTCAAAATTTTCATCATGATTACTATTAATATTGTTGTTGCGAGGCAACAAATTTTTGCAACAATGGACAGAAAATTTAATCATTTAATGGGGAAACTATATGAGATTTACTGTTTTCCATAATAACTTTTTAAAACTAAGTTTTTTAGAAATAAATTATAGCTTATCCTGCTCCCTGTTACTGTAGCTATCTACGGTGAAAAAATGGCTAAAATCGGTCCAGTAGTTTTGAAGATTACCCGGACATACATCCATACATACAAAAGTAGTCATTTATGTATATAGATTATGAAGCTGAAAGGCATTCGTAGAAAATGCAAGTACACTTTTTTTAAGGTCCCTAGTATATCATAATCGCATTTGTTACGCAGATTTATTTTCATATTTTTTTTGACACTACGCAGCGTTTAATTTCTTATCCAGTTCATTTTACGATAGTCATAATTAATTTTTGCTACATCACTTAAAAAAATAAATGCATAAATAGAAATAAATAAATAGAGAGAGAGAGAAAGAACGAAAAGTCACAGTGAAATTACTTCCAAGGACGTCTAAAAACTTACAATTTCAACAAAAAACGTTTTTTTCTCTTAATTTTAATAAAAAGAATCCGTTCTTAGTACTTAATCCAAGATATCGAAAGTTTTATCTGATGAAGCACATTTTATTTGCAAAAAGAAGAATTATTTTGCTTCTTGGAAGCATCAACTTCAAAACTAATCGCTCTATTCATATAACTTATTTCTCTAAGTTGCAGAAAATTCTTTTTATTCTTTCCACTTGAAAAGAATTAAGAGACTTTAATATGACCTTTCGGCTTAAAAGGGCACACTTCTGCTTAATGTTTTTTAAATGAAAAGAGCATTTAATTCAGATAAAAGAAGAAAGAAGCAATTATTGTTTCAATTTTAGTTTTTTTTTTTCGATTTGTTTCTTCTTTTGCATTTTTTTCCCTTATAGAGAAATGAATGAAGGCAATTTTATTTGTATAGATTTAAGTTGACTTTTTGCAAATAATGTTGAAGGGCATTTGTATTTACCAATTTTCCAAATAATAATACTTAATTTAAGCAAAGGCGGTCTCACCTTCTGGTTTAGGAGGGGGTCATTGTAGGATAGGGAGGGGTGGAAATGCAATTTTGGGGAGAAAATAGTAAGGGGGAGATATGGTTTTTTCAAAATATAAATTTCAAAAATGTATTTTAGGCTGTACTTGGTTATTTAAGGGGCTCATGACCAACCTCATAAATCCATTCCGGAATTTAAGGTGGAAAACCTTTTGTTCTTTAAACTATTGTATTTCGTCAAGTTAAATATAATTCCATGTAAACGTTTTTGATACAGATTATTTAACAATGAATTTAAGGAAAAAGAAGCGGGACATCTTCCTTTCGCTGACGTGTATTAATTATTATTGTGAATAATAATACAAGGGGACAAGAAATAACTTGGACGTACTCGTACATTATCCCTTTAATTCTAATGAAAATATTGCGACCGAATTTCAAAATAAAAATAAATCCATTATTTTGTCTAATATATTAAAACGTTTTCAAAGTGGCTACTTTTAGCCTTGATACAGAGTTTTAGATGTGTCACAAAATTTTCGGCTCCGGGCAGCAACTCACTTATTGATATTTTAATCTCTTTCCTTTAATAAGGATTCCTGTAGGGATGTCAAAGTTTTATGAGGTTTATAGTTCACACACTTGTCTCCAAGATGGATCAAACAGAATAATCCATTTGGCTCAAATCTGGGAAATACGGGGCCATTCTTGAGCTCCAATGAAGTTCGGAAAATGTGTCTTGAATCAATTTGGAGTGTAAAGCAGTGACCCTAAGCAAGGGCTAAGGCAGGAACATGCTATACACCTCCAACTCGGTTATTTCCATGCATGTTTAGCACGAAACTGCAGTCCAGTAACTTTGTAGGATCGATTTCTCATCACAATAGCATTATAAATTTAGTGACATTTACAGATTTTTGGTTTGAAACTTCGTCCAAGTTATTTCTTGTCACCCTGTAATAATCAATTTCTCTTAAGAAGTGACAAAAGTATTAAAAAAGTAAATGGTAACAGACCTATTAATGGTATTATCACAGTCCTAATATTTAATTTTTTGGGTATAACTTTTTTGGCACTTACAGCTCAATCAAACAAGAAACACTGCTGAGACTGAACCTTATTTTTTAAAAAAGTAATACATCTTATTCATAGTTAAAGCTGCTAAAAGAACTATACCGCTAAAATGATTTTTTAATATTTCAGAATAAAGGAATAGCAAAGCCCTTTAAATGGATTGCTTAATGATCTTTTACCAAAAACATAACTTTGAAAAGAACAAATACTCAGGGATACTGCAAATACGTGTTTCGACGCTGCAGGGAAAACCTTTTTCAATGCAAAAAAAAATGTGAGCTGATGAATGCAAAGACATTCGACAAAAACTCAATTATTTTGGCTTAGTTATAAAGTTTAATACTTTTGGCTTTTCTGTGATGTCTTTGCACCCATAACCTCACATTTTTTGCATTGAAAAAGGCGTTTTTTGTAACGCTGAAACAAGTGTCTGCAGTATTCTTGCGCATTTATACTTTTCAACGATGTATTTCTGCTTTTATCATGTATTACAATGTTGAAAGGTTACTTAACTTGAGAACGGATGCATTATGGATCAACAGAATTCCATAACAGGGCATGATATATTATAAGTGTTCTGTATTCCACTGAATCATGACATTTTACATAACATGTCTACAACGGTTTTCGCCTGGTTAGTGCGATTTCCGATCTCCACCTAGACTCTACTTGAAATACTGGTATATGAGAATCCGCTTGAAATTAAACCACTGGATATAACTGATGTTAATTTAAAACTTACATAAACCGTGACATTCGCTTGCACAAAGGACTGAATATGAAGATTAAGAACTTTAAGAGTATAAAATTTATGCCACTAATTTATTTTATAATGTTTGTACTGAATTTGAATTTAAAATGCTGACAAATTACAATCCAATGCACCCTGCCCTTACCTGGAAAGCAAAAAAACGTGCACATACCCAAAATAATTCAATTCCATTGTCCAAGAGGCAGTCCTTTTTCGTTCCACTCTAACACTCCGTGTCTGCTCACTTCCAGTCAACACCGCTCAGCAGTAGAGTTTAGGTGCAGCCTATCATAAAAGCTGGGAGCACGGTTTGTTGCCAATATGCAGTACTTGGGGAAGAAACTATATACTCTCTGCCTGTCACATGGAATTCTTGAAAACATTAGCATAATGTAAAATAAAATCTATCGGATAATTGTTGTAATAAAATAATGTAGCAGCAAATTTAAAAATCTGCTTTTCATAATCATTTTTGTTGTTGCATATTTTATGAAATCTCGAAATTTGTCCTAAAATAATATTAATGAAAACTTTTTTATGCAAATTGCTGTAAAAGTGTGGCATACTTTGTGTAAAAAAATTAAAACTGTTTCTTTTATCGTAAATATCGAGAAAGATGTTCTGTTCAAAAATTTTGATGGAAATGTCCAGAAAGTTGGCAAACTGATTATTTTCATTTGCTTTATTCAGTTGGAGTGTCTGAGGATAGACAATATGAAATTCTTCCTCCATATTTTTGTTGAAAACCAGAATGTCGTCGATGTATCTAAAAATATTTAATTTAATGTTCTTATTGATAATATATTTGAATTCATAATAGAATAAAAACAAATTTGCTGCAGAGCTGGAATAGTTCGTGCCCATGCCAATACCATGAATTTGCTTGAAGATTAAATTATTAAAAGTTACAAAATTATTAAAAATACAGAAATGACATAGGCTTTCAAAAAAGTTTCGATCGATACCAAGTTCGATTCCAATGTAAAACGTATCAAAAATCTTTAACAATGTATTATATAAGTCTTCGACTGGTATGTTACAAAATAAATTTTCAAAATCAAAAGAATACACTGATTTTGGTTTATGCTTTAATTTTTGTACAACTTCGTAACTATTATCAATGCTCCAAAAATAGCTGGAGTGCCTGTATTTGTTTTTTAAAAAAGTGTAAATTTGCTTAAGAAAAGCCTGCAATTTTACATTGTAACATTTACCAAAACAATTAGTAGTGGAACAAATAAATCTGAATTTTACAGGATCTTTGTGAAATTTAGGTGTCATAAATATAAAAGGTAAAGAAAGGTGATTTGAAATTTGAAAACTGTACGAAAATTTAGAATTACAAATCTTTTTAAAAGCAGTGAACTTTTTTCGGATTATATCTGCATTTGAATTGCATTTGTTGTAATAAAAAGATGAATCCAGCTCTTGCAATACTCTGTTGATGTAGAATTTTTTACAGATGATACTATAGTTGTTGGCTGCTTTGTCGATTGGTACAAAAATAAAAGAATCTTTTAATTTATCCAGAAATTTTAAATCCTCTTGATTAATGCTTTGGTAGTTATATTCTGAGCTGTTTAGATACAAATTTAAAGCTTTCTTAAATTCTGTGAGGAAATTATCTTTCCATTCTTGGAAAGCTTCGAAAGGTGTTGTATATTTATAAGCAGTTTTTTTAATAAATCGCGAAATATTCTCGTTAAAAACCTCGATTACTTTATTGTATTTACGTTTTACATTTAACCTGAATTTGGTTCCAAAATTCATCAGATATCTGATGTTATCGTTTTTTATAAATTTTAAGTCTCCTGTGATAATGTGTTTATAAAAAGGATCTACGAAGTTTTTGTATTTATCTTCATTGCAGGGTCATGGAGATTCGTTTGATGCGTTCGCGAACGCTATCTCTCGGTAATTAAAAATTTTTTTGCAAAAAGGTTTTGTATATTCAAAAGCAGTTATAACTTTTCTGTTTTTTATAGGAAAAAGATGAGATAGTTTATGTAAAATATTGCTAAATCTGATATTTTCAAAACTTTTTTGCTGAAAAGTGACAGTAAGAAAAATATTTTCCTGCTCTATTGCCTCATGGCCAATCCTAAAATTTAAGAGATCTTAAATTAGATCTTTACATTGTTTATTAGAAAAATTGAAGCTGATACAAAATGTTTTAAGCTTTTTCAAAGTATTTATTTTTAAACTGAAAATTCTGTTTTTAATCGTATTAATACAATTGGAAGTTTTAAACAAATCTTCCATATTCGCACACCAGAGTCGCACACCAGATCCAAAACTCTGGTGTGCGAATATGGAAGATTTGTTTAAAACTTCCAATTGTATTAATACGATTAAAAACAGAATTTTCAGTTTAAAAATAAATACTTTGAAAAAGCTTAAAACATTTTGTATCAGCTTCAATTTTTCTAATAAACAATGTAAAGATCTAATTTTAGATCTCTTAAATTTTAGGATTGGCCATGAGGCAATAGAGCAGGAAAATATTTTTCTTACTGTCACTTTTCAGCAAAAAAGTTTTGAAAATATCAGATTTAGCAATATTTTACATAAACTATCTCATCTTTTTCCTATAAAAAACAGAAAAGTTATAACTGCTTTTGAATATACAAAACCTTTTTGCAAAAAAATTTTTAATTACCGAGAGATAGCGTTCGCGAACGCATCAAACGAATCTCCATGACCCTGCAATGAAGATAAATACAAAAACTTCGTAGATCCTTTTTATAAACACATTATCACAGGAGACTTAAAATTTATAAAAAACGATAACATCAGATATCTGATGAATTTTGGAACCAAATTCAGGTTAAATGTAAAACGTAAATACAATAAAGTAATCGAGGTTTTTAACGAGAATATTTCGCGATTTATTAAAAAAAATGCTTATAAATATACAACACCTTTCGAAGCTTTCCAAGAATGGAAAGATAATTTCCTCACAGAATTTAAGAAAGCTTTAAATTTGTATCTAAACAGCTCAGAATATAACTACCAAAGCATTAATCAAGAGGATTTAAAATTTCTGGATAAATTAAAAGATTCTTTTATTTTTGTACCAATCGACAAAGCAGCCAACAACTATAGTATCATCTGTAAAAAATTCTACATCAACAGAGTATTGCAAGAGCTGGATTCATCTTTTTATTACAACAAATGCAATTCAAATGCAGATATAATCCGAAAAAAGTTCACTGCTTTTAAAAAGATTTGTAATTCTAAATTTTCGTACAGTTTTCAAATTTCAAATCACCTTTCTTTACCTTTTATATTTATGACACCTAAATTTCACAAAGATCCTGTAAAATTCAGATTTATTTGTTCCACTACTAATTGTTTTGGTAAATGTTACAATGTAAAATTGCAGGCTTTTCTTAAGCAAATTTACACTTTTTTAAAAAACAAATACAGGCACTCCAGCTATTTTTGGAGCATTGATAATAGTTACGAAGTTGTACAAAAATTAAAGCATAAACCAAAATCAGTGTATTCTTTTGATTTTGAAAATTTATTTTGTAACATACCAGTCGAAGACTTATATAATACATTGTTAAAGATTTTTGATACGTTTTACATTGGAATCGAACTTGGTATCGATCGAAACTTTTTTGAAAGCCTATGTCATTTCTGTATTTCTAATAATTTTGTAACTTTTAATAATTTAATCTTCAAGCAAATTCATGGTATTGGCATGGGCACGAACTATTCCAGCTCTGCAGCAAATTTGTTTTTATTCTATTATGAATTCAAATATATTATCAATAAGAACATTAAATTAAATATTTTTAGATACATCGACGACATTCTGGTTTTCAACAAAAATATGGAGGAAGAATTTCATATTGTCTATCCTCAGACACTCCAACTGAATAAAGCAAATGAAAATAATCAGTTTGCCAACTTTCTGGACATTTCCATCAAAATTTTTGAACAGAACATCTTTCTCGATATTTACGATAAAAGAAACAGTTTTAATTTTTTTACACAAAGTATGCCACACTTTTACAGCAATTTGCATAAAAAAGTTTTCATTAATATTATTTTAGGACAAATTTCGAGATTTCATAAAATATGCAACAACAAAAATGATTATGAAAAGCAGATTTTTAAATTTGCTGCTACATTATTTTATTACAACAATTATCCGATAGATTTTATTTTACATTATGCTAATGTTTTCAAGAATTCCATGTGACAGGCAGAGAGTATATAGTTTCTTCCCCAAGTACTGCATATTGGCAACAAACCGTGCTCCCAGCTTTTATGATAGGCTGCACCTAAACTCTACTGCTGAGCGGTGTTGACTGGAAGTGAGCAGACACGGAGTGTTAGAGTGGAACGAAAAAGGACTGCCTCTTGGACAATGGAATTGAATTATTTTGGGTATGTGCACGTTTTTTTGCTTTCCAGGTAAGGGCAGGGTGCATTGGATTGTAATTTGTCAGCATTTTAAATTCAAATTCAGTACAAACATTATAAAATAAATTAGTGGCATAAATTTTATACTCTTAAAGTTCTTAATCTTTCAAAGATTAAAAAGCAAAAGCTAATCAAGTTTATTGATCACTGCTGACTTATTTCAAACAAACACTCATGAAACCTGCAAAGCTGAATCTAAAAAATCTATATGCTGCTCCTGCCCTCTGAAGATTAAGCAGCGCATTACCCATGTTGATGTTTTACATGTTAGTTTTAAATTTCAAGTAGTTTTAAATGTTTTTCCTGATGTTTCTCATTGTTGTTCTATTTATTTCTGTTACTCCAATTTATGCACAGTTACTCTTCATGAGCTATTATTGTCTCTTTTTGATATTCATATTTGCAATTGATTTTTAGCTGCAATAAATGCGCTAGTTAATTTGCAGACTTTGAACTGTTAATCTTGATTATATATATATATATATATATATATATATATATATATATATATATATATATATATATATATCGGGTAACGGAAAAACGAATACCCCGCTTATACGAATAAAATATCTCAGTACCGATGCCATAGACGTAATGTGAACGATCCCCGCTTAATCGAATACCCCGTTTAATCGAATAATATTTCTTGGAACCAATAGTATTCGTTTAAGCGGGGCCGACAATATATGCAAAACCAATTTAAAGAATATAATATTTAATGTACTAACTAATAGTGAAAAGAAATTAAGTTTAGAACTAGCACGGTTGATTGTAAATAAAAGTTGCAATTTTTTACAGTTAACTTTGATCTGGTACGTACTTACACAAAAATGTTGGTAAATGTGGCATCATCACATGTGCCACTTGCAGCAGTTGCAATGACATGGCGCATTTAGCATCGTTATGACTTGTAGTGGAGAATGTTTGAAATGGTGTTTTTTTATTACTAAAAAAACTGAGCAAACCGTTTGCATTCTTTCCCAACTTCACTGACGTGATCCTATATCGTCAGAAAAACTAGTTGCGCCGTCACCATTACTGTGCAGGATTATTCGTACTTTTGACATAAAATCGCAGAGCAGATACACTTTTAACAGTAAAAAGCTTTGTAGATTCCTAGATGGATACTCTCATAGGCGGTACATATTTCAGTGTTATTACTGTCTAAGGTTTACCTGTTTTTTAAGGGAACTATCTGTGGCTCTAACACATAATATTCAAGCATCCTTTTTTCTTTAATATCTTTAAAATTGTTATGTTGGTCAAATCGGTACAGAACGTGAAATTCTTGTTGAGTAGCAATCAAAAACCCATCATTTTGAATATACTCCACAACATTTGAAGATGCTTGCCACGCCATATTATTGCTACTACTGCAAACGGCACGTATATTACTAATCTGTTGATACCCCTTCCACCGCCGTACTCGTACTATACCTCCCATTGCGCCCTATCCAAATGCTGGAGGTTAACTTGTCTGAACCCGTACAGTCATAAAGCTCCTAAAAGCATTGATATTGTTTCTCATAAGTGTGTAAAATATCAGAAATGTACCCAATGGTTTGTGAACCTGCTTCTCTACAATAGCAGCTCGAATTAAGGTTTGCACCAGTTTTAAAAGAGTAGAGTTTGATTTGCTAGAAACATTATTCTTAAAAATTAGTTGAGTGGCTTCTCTACTCTCTACTAATAATAAAGCTGAAGTTTGTCTTTCTTTCTGTCCTTCTTTCTGTCCTTCTGTCTGTCTGTCTGTCTGTCTGTTACGCGCGTAGCGCCCAAACCGTTCGGTCGATTTTCATGCCACTTGACACAAAATTAGTTTGTAGCATGTAGTTTTGCACCTCGAAGCGATTTTTCGAAAATTCCATTTCGTTCTTTTCTATTCGAATTCCTTGCAGAAATTCTATAAAATAGGGAAGAAATATTTCATACACATTTTCAAGTCTTATGTCATTCGAAAGCTTGAAATTTTCTGCACAAAATGAAGTTTTTTCGAAGTTTCTACGATCATCAGGAGAGCTGTAACAATTGTTTTTAGAATCCCGGAATTCAAGGCTTATCTTCAGTAAAGCAAGCCAAACGATTCTAAAATGGTTAATGAAATGAATTATTTTATCAACGGAAATCAACTTTTAATGTTGTTACCATGGTTACGTTTTTATTTCGTTTATTTGTTTCGTTCTTTTTCCCTTAATAATTTTAAAAATGTATTTGTTTTTGTAGCAATCCAAACTCCAATCCTTATTAAAATTAGTCAAATGAAATATAATAAAATCGTGATAAGATGGCACCTGTCAATCAAATGAGAAATCGAGTCCTTTCTTTAAAAAAGGTAGAGAATGAAGAAACTGACGCGTACCATTTTTGTGAGTTTAGAGATATTTTGGCGATCTGACGAGTTGTGTAGAAGGGG
>JAXGGA010013460.1:0-35163 GCA_038373865.1 Uloborus plumipes | reverse complement strand
TAAAGAGAATCCGACATTTCATACGCACCAACCTAATACTTATGGTAAAAGTAATTTTTGCCTCTGATAGGGTAACATCTTGGCAACCAAAAACCACTAGTAACATCATCTAAACTTCACTGGTAAACTGGTAAAAAATATTTTTCGAAGGCTTACTTCCAGTGCCAACTTACCCCGGAGTCGGAGTAAGTTGGCAGATGCATCGGGGTACGTTGTCATAACATTGTTTGAAATGATAAATTTGCAGCAATATAACATTTTTTTTAAATCTTTCAAACATTTATTTGAATAGATTATAAGGTAATTTGTCAAAACAAAGATTTAAAAAACACGTATGAGCATTGTAGGTAGGTTACAAATGTTTAATGTCAACTGCAAAAGATGAATTCTTACTCATCTGAATGGAGAGGTAATCTTCCCCAGAACTTTGTTGTTGTGGTACCAGATTGCGTCGGGTGGCTCCGGTCACTTCCAATACTTTTTAGTGTTCACCATAGTGGAGACTGAAAAGTGCTCGTTATCGAATTTAAGTATTTGCCCAGGATATTTCCGAGCCCCATACTTCGCTACCCCATAATCACCTAATCAACTCCAACAGCAGCATTCATGGCTGTCTCATCTGCAGGCGGAGGCTGTGTAGAAAGGTTGGGGCAGACCAGATCTAGTAGAAATTGCTCATCTTTATTCTCATCATTGTACTGAGGAAACAAGAAATCATAGCTATCCTCACTATCAGCATATGGTATAGCATCAGAGAACGGCTCATCAGTTTCAGTGCTACTAATATCTTCCTTCTTTGAACGTTTTTTTGCAATATTTTTTGATTTCGTAGTCATGGTTTTTATTTTCTTCTTTTGTCCCTTCAACGTAAAGTGTTTTTATTTTATTTTCTCAGCTTTTTTTCTTCAGTTCATTTTCAACTGGAGTGTTGGACCGGAATGTAACGTGAATCTTCTATTTCCCTCTGGTTGTCCGTTTTCGTGGCCCTACTTTTGGAAAAGGCTGAATGTCGCCAGGGGTCACAAGTCGATATGTTTGAGAGGAGCGGGTTGCACTAGTAGGGATTGAAGGCTCACTTTTTTCAACTCCAACAATAGGGACATTTTTAACATTAGTACTACCCCTAACCAGTAGTTGGAACATTTTCAACACCATCATTATCCGTACTAAGTAGATGAGACAGCAGGTAGGTCTGTGTAAGTATCTATAACTATGCGATGTCCCGACAACATCATGGTGGGGTAAGTTGGCGTAGATCGCTGGCCTATGCCAAGATACCCCAAGCTGAATCTGCCAACTAACCCCAAAGGCATTTTCTAGAGAACATGGCGGCCTTGCCCAAAATACAAACGACTGAGAATCCAGTAACTGCATCAATCCCCATCTACCATAAACTTGGAATGCTTGAACAGAAATTTTAAGGAAAAACGAAAAGCAAATCGGCAAAAAAATTTACTCACCAGTGAGAAAAACACAAAAAAATCCATATTCCATGAACGCACTCCAGCAAGACATTAAAACTGTTGTGGATGACGCATCAGGTTGCCGAGTATCTATCATCACAACAGCACTGTGGGTACTGTGTACTAGAAAATAAAGGGACAGTGCCAACGTACCCCTTATGCCAAATTGCCCTGGTCTCCCCTATGTAAATGCATGTCACTTATTAAGTGTGCATTTTTAAAGGAGAGTAAGAATAATGAATTATTAAATCTAAAATAAACTATCAAATGCATTCATCGAACTTGGAACTATGTCAGTTAAATTTGTGACACTTACTTTAATTTGTGGCCTGAATGTTTTAGTACATTTTACTTAGAAATAAAAACTAGAGGACCTAGTGCTGCAGTCTTCCGGCAAAGCTATGCAAAATAAATACTCAATGTTACAAAAAAAAAAGCGGCAATATTAAACTGCAAAAAATAAGCTGTTATTTTTACTGTATAATACTGGCAGCAGAGGTTCCAGTTTAAAACTGTAAAAGCACAGAAATAAATTGCAAAATTAGCTATTTTGTTTATCACTGTAAAACTAGCAATTTTACAGCTTATTACTGTAAAATTAGCAATATTACCATAAAATTAGCTGTATTATACTGTGAAAACAACAGTATAATACTGGCAGCAGAGGTTTCAGTTCAAAATTGTAAAATGCATAGTAATAAACTGTGAAACTAGAAACTTTACAGTTTATTACTGTAAACTAGCAATTTTAATCTGATACTGTAAAATTAGAAATGTTACATTTTACCACTGTAAGATTAGCTATATTATGCTGTAAAATCATCATCTATTTTTTACAGTGTATATGCAGCTCCTTGCAACATTCAGTAATTCTGAAGTTATTTTTTAAAGCCATTTTTGAAGCTGTTGAAAGTGCTCTTCCTACATTTCAATAGTCCATGCAAAATTGTAAATAATTGAATTTTTGAAATGTTGTGAAGAACAAAGAATTTTAAGCACTTGGGGTTTTTTTTGTGATGTATTACAGTACCACTACTTAAAAAAAAAGAACAGTAATAAACTGTAAAACTAACAATTTTACAGTTTGTTACTGTAAAGCAGCAATTTTACAGTTTATTACCAAAAAATTAGCTGCATTATAATATAAAAACAGCAGTATAATACTGACAGCAGATGTTCCAGTTTAAAATTGTAAAATATAGTCATTTAGGGACATCTCGACACTCAGGGGATCTCGACACTTTTAAGGAAATCCCCCAGTAGACCCCCCTGCACCCTGATGGCGAAAGTGGAAACTGTTGTATTGAAATGACCTGAGAGTGTAGTGTGTCATTTTCAATCAAAGATGTAGTAAAGTGTGAGATTCATCAAGAAAATAACCATCATTTATGTGTCAGGTAAGTGTTTCATAGTTTATAATGCATGTAGTATAAGATTGACTTTTGTAACAATGATAATTGGGGACGATGGCTTTGATTTTTGGTGATTTTCGAATGGCTGGCTAGTAAGATTAGACATTCAAGAACATGGCTGCGCAAGAAAAACGTTTGCATAACCTGTCAGAGGGCAGTGCTGCTACCTTTCACAGAAATGTGTAACTAGGGGAGATCTCGACATTCTGTTATGGGGAGATCTCGACGGTCGAGTTCTCCCTTATCGGCCTGTCGAATTCTCCCTGATTAGTACATTGTAAGTCTTGTATGCTGATATTTCTTTTCTCGATAGTTTGCAAACAAATTAATATTTTTTTCTTCTTTTCTATGATATTTTAGAGTTGAAAATGCCTCGCATTTATGATTATAAAGGAGTACTTGGAAAATGGAAGCCTGAAGATATAGCGGCTGCCATACGGAGAGGTGAAAGAGAACAAAATGCCACTTGCAACTGCGGATAAAAAATTTGACATCCCGAGGAATACATTAAGGACCAGGGTACTAACAGGTGCAGTATCAAACCGGCAAATTGGAAAGGGAGCAACATTAGATGATGCTACGGAAAAGGAATTGGTTGAACATTTATTACTGCTGGATTCCAAGGGGTTTGGCATGACCGTAAATTATATTAGGAAACTAGTATTTAAATTTGCGGAGAAAAGGAATCTAACACACCGGTTCAACAAAGACAGCAGCATGGCAGGATATAGGGGAAGACCGCCTAAATTGGACCTCGGGCTTAAAATCTAGTACAGAGATCTGTGCTACATTTTAACAGTAGAAGTATAAAGTTTTAGGGATAAAATCAATGTGTATGAAGTTTCACCAGTCTTCGAACTGTTTAGCGTGAGTTACGCTTGATTTGTGTTGAAAACGTGCGAAATCTTATTTTGCGGACTTGTTTCTAGAAGAATAATTCAAAAACTTGAGAATTGCGGTAAAATTCTGTTACAGTATTATAATCTATGTTTAATAAGGATTACATCAATGTATTTACATGCGCGATTGTGATAATTTTTGACAGAACAATGAGCTGAAGAATAAAAAATGGCGTGTTTTCCTTTATTGGACCGAAATAATTTTCCTATATTGGACCGATGGTCCAATTAAAGAATATGATTTTAAACAAAACTGTTTCATTATCGTAACATAAAATAAGTGACTCGTCTTATTTAATAGCGTAATTAAACTTATTTGAAGCATACTTTAACACCTATTCACGATATTCATTTAAAAAATTTTATCAAAAAATTTTTATCAAGCAAAAACTGCAACTTCTTAAAATGTATGTTTTTTCTCTTCATCCGTTAAGCTGTAGTTTCAGATTGTTAAGCATAGTTATTAACTTAAATAAAATTTATGCTGGATTACCGAGAGAAAAATATGAAATTCTTTGTTATTTTCGAAACGATTTTAAAAGTAAACAATTGATATGCTACTAAAATGTTCAATGTAGATGAAGCCGGTCTTTTTACTGTTCAAAAGCCCCAAAATATATTGACGTATAGAGGTAAATACCAGGTTGGAGCAGTAATGAGTGATGAACGTGGTAGAAACACACTGGTTATTTGCTGCATGAGTGCAACAGAATTGCAAGCTCCCCATGCTTAATTTCAAAAAATAACGTTCCATGTTCGGACTTATCGTATAAGCTTCCCTGGTGAGCAATATGCTTGTTCAAAAAAAAAAAAAAAAAAGGTTGGATCACAAACGATAATTCACACAATTGATACAACTTTCACCAAAACTGTTAAGCCAAGAAATGTAAAAAGAATATCTTCTATTAATGGATAGGCACAGCACTTACGTAAAGAACATTGATGCAATACACTTGGCTAACGAGCACGATATAATAATGCTTTCTCTTTAAGCACATCATGCACGTAGATGTGGTCTTTATTCAGTCTCTGTCTACATATTTTAATCGAGCATGTGATACATGGATGCGAGAACATTTAATGAGATCCCTTATCTAATATCGTATAGAACTTTTTCAACTCTTATGGGCAAACCGCAATCAAGGCCATGGCAAATGCTGTGAGTTGATTCTAAAGAACAGGAGTTTGGCGTGTTAATTGACATGTATTTAATGACATTGACTTGGCTGCAGCAGAATTAGAGGCACAAGTAGTCCAGATAAAACTAGTCAAAGTGAACAGGTTACATGTTCGGCTGCCCCGTCATTTCAAGTTTTTCTAGGGGGGTGGGGCAAAGGTAAAAACACAATACAATTTCACCAGAAAAAACCAAAACCCCCTCCTACTTGTATGCAAATACATTGATTTCTCCAATTCAAGAGAGGGGGGGGGCAATTGACCCCATCCCTTGCCCCCACCCCCCTAAATGACGGACCTGATTCTCGGTGTAACTTGTACACCATGTAGAAGAGCTAGAAACGACTTAAATTAGTACAAGTTTTGCAGAACCGGCAGATAGTTCTCATCAAAACATGTCAACGCTAACTGATTTTGTAAAGCCAGCTCACATATTACCTTTGCCTAAAAAAATAGAAGGAACAAAAAGGAAGGCTATCTCAGCAATCATTCTAACGGCCGTATAAAAGAGGCATAGAGCAGAAAAAGTCACACAAGAAAAAGCAAGAAACTGCACAGAACAATTGTTATTGCAATATTTGTCATAGAGATGAAGTGCAAAACATGATTAAGTGTATGAAATGCCATAGGCGAGTTTATCAACACTGCCTTAGTGAGGCCCAAGCAAAAGAAATTCTATTGCAAATCCTGGAAAAAAGTTGTATTGTTCAAATATAAATTATTCTATGATTTCCTGGTACGGTCTAATTTAGGAAGCGCATGGTTCAATTTAGGCGCACTAAAAGTCCAATATTCCTATATTGGACTTTTGCAACTTTTTATAAGATAATTTTTTAAAAAATAATTTTCATATTTTCAGAAAATATAAGCTCCTAGGGTGGTTCCTGATTAAATTTAGCTTACGATGACCTATTTTGCATTTCTGTTTTGCTTCACATTGGGCGACACAGGCCTCCTGTTCTTAGGGGATCCAATATAGGCGGTCTTCCCCTAACTGGGTATATTCTTTTTTAGAAAGACACTCCAATTTGTCAGTAAGGAAAGCTCAAGGCTTGTCCTATGCACGTTCCAGAGGTAACAATAGAGACGAAGTACGAAAATTTTTTGACAATTTACGGGAAGTGTATGATGCGTTGGACCTGTGGGAAGAACCAGCAAGAATTTTTAATGCCGATGAAACTGGACTGCAGCTAATTTTTAAACCTGGTAAAGTGATTTCTTCCAAAAGAAAAAAGGATGTGTACCACGCCACGGCAGGAGAAAAGGGGTCTACTGTTACTGCTATGGTTTGTAGCAGCGCAACAGGAAGTGCCATCCCTCCCTTTGTCATAATGAAGGGTATTAGGGAAAAACCGTCGTATGCCAAAGGTTTACCAAATGGATCAACTTTAGAGATGTCAGACTCTGGATACATGACCAGCGAAGTATTTAACAAATTTCTTGACCATCTGAACAAATACAGACCAAAAGGAAAAATTTTACTCATTATAGATGGACACGCCTCTCACTGCAAAGATCTGGATACACTGAACAAAGCGTCACTGTTCGGAATTGAGATGTTATGCCTCCCTCCACATAGCACTCACAAATGCCAACCCCTTGGTGTTTCATATTTCAAAAGCCTGAAACATTTTTACAATGAAGCATGCAGGAACTTTGTTCATCACCATCCAGGAAAGGAGATCACCATAGAAGACTTTGCAGAAATATTCAAAAAAGCTTGGGAAAAGTCTTTTACGCCAGGGAACTTTACCAATGACTTTAGAAAATGTGGAATCTATCCATATAACCCAGACATTTTGGAAGAACATATATTTGAACCTGAACTTATGTCTACAACAAATGGTACCGTTATGATACAGGAAGAAGATAACATTCAGAGGTCATCATCACCATCCACTTCATCAGCTTCTACGTCATTTTCGAGTTTATCTCCTGTACCAGTAGTACGGATACACTCAGTACGGAATAGGAGGAAAAAAAAAAACAAGAATCGGCCGTTTTAGCATCCGTAGAGTACAGGAATCAAATGCGCAGAAAAACACCAACACAGGGATCTAGACATCCGGGAGGAACTCAGCCCAGTTCCTCGAGAGATCTCCATGATAGTGAAAATTACTGTGGCGAGTGCGGTGGGTATTACTTTGATGATACCGACGGACAGAAGTGGGTGAAATGTGTTGGAGAATGTAATACGTGGTTCCATGAGGCTTGCGTACAAAATGGGAAGAAAACCCAGTTTACATGCAACAAATGTACATAGTTAACCCTTCACTGCACGATTTTTTATATTTTCATGAAAAAAATCATTTGTTACCTTTTAAATAGCCCCGAGTTCAGGGAAAATGAAGAAAAAAATTAATCTTAAAATGTGCACCAAAAATGATGTTTTAATTGTTTGTTCTATATATGGCACAAAGCACATAGCATATGCTTTGTATACCGATAAGTGTAATAATCTACAATGTGTTTTGTGCCATAAGTGGTATAAACATATTTTTCACTAAGTGTATTTAAACATTTTTAGAACAAAGGAAATAATGACTAAGCACACTTCTAACGGAAATACAGACACTCTTTCTTTCAAAAGCAAGAACTGTAATACCTACCCTAGTACAACTAACTAGAGCATAAAAATCACACTAAACTGTTATAGCAATGTTCCAGAAGGGGCACAAAGCTCAGTTTAACTGCATTTAAAAATCATAGGAATATATGAGGGTTTATTTGGTTTGTGCCAGATCTGGCACACCGTGCAGTGAAGGGGTAAAAGGGGTGATATACAGGGTGTCCACTCCAATCGTGGACCAATAGCTAATTTCTAAACCGTTAGAGATAAGCATATAGTTTATTTGGGAAAAAATCTCCAAATTATGAAAGGAATTTTGGGTTCATTCAATGTTTTTCAAAAAATCAAATTTTGAAAGAGTTACGAAATTTAAATTTTTATACAGCCCCCCAGTCCTATCAATCATATTTAGTAAAACATTCTTGACAGTGTAACGTTTAAAACTAAAAAAAATCACTGTTCTACCACAAAAATTGACCGAGTTATGACGTTTTGAAAAATCAAGATTTTGCATTATTTCATGACGTCATCGAGAGATCTCTTAAGGGACCGTATGCAAAATCCTTCAAAATCTTGATTTTTCAAAACGTCATAACTCGGTCAATTTTTGTCGTAGAACAGTGATTTTTTTTTAGTTTTAAACGTTACAGTGTCAAGAATGTTTTACTATATATGATTGATAGGACTGGGGGGCTGTATAAAAATTTAAATTTCGTAACTCTTTCAAAATTTGATTTTTTGAAAAACATTGAATAGACCCAAAATTCCTTTCATAATTTGGAGATTTTTTCCCAAATAAACTATATGCTTATCTCTAACGGTTTAGAAATTAGCTATTGGTCCACGATTGGAGTGGACACCCTGTATATTGTTGCATTGTAATATATGTTTATTACGCAAATCTCTCTTTTCCATATTTCACAGAAGTTAAAAATTTTTGCTTTGAATTGTACCTGCCAGCCCGTAGGTGCCTGTCGAGATCTCCCGCAGTTAAGGGAGAAGTGGACATTTTGCTTTTATTTTTTCATAGTATTTATATGAACCTATGATGTTTTTCAGGGTAAACCATTACACAGGAATAGTACAGCCTAATAATGGAATAATTGTTTTCTGTAAAAATAAATAATAAAATCCTTAAATATTAACCAATTATTTATGATTTTTCTTTAAGGTGTCGAGATGTCCCTAAATGACCCTACATAGTAGTAAACTGTAAAATTAGCAATTTTACAATTCATTACTGTAATGTAGCAATTTTACAGCTTATTATTCTGAATTATCAATTTAACAGTTTATTACTGTAAAATTAGCAATTTTTACAGTTTGTTACTATAAAATTAGCTGCATAATACTCTAAAAACAGCCATTTTTACAGTGTTGGATATCAATGGGGAAACGTATCCTGGGGAGAGCCCTAAACCTCTCTTTTGCTAGAATCAAAGATAGTCAACAATTGCCTTTTTTTGAGCTTCACTATCGAAAATTTGCCAGGAGGGAGTCCCTTACGGGAGGGGTGGTCGCCCCATTGCCCTTCACTTGTATTTGCCCCTGCTTAGGATCCGTATAAAAAGATACATTTCGTATTTTTTGATTGAGCTTCAAACTTTTATTATCTTAACTCTGCACCTCAGCCACCCTTGAGCATTTTTCCTAAAACATTGTGCAAAACACATTCCGTATTACTAAAAATGAAAAAACTGATTTGAAGAATATCTACCCACCTTTCATATCATCATTACGTTCGCGTTTCTTAAATAAATTCTGATACATGATGCACAAAATTAAATGCTCTTTTAAAACAGTAGTGTAATCCCGAAATTAATTGTTTGAAAATCCGAAGCACTTGGCAAGGGAATATTCCAAAAGCCAACTCACCGTAATTGTGATTAAATGAGAATTCTTCAACCAAAACTTCGCGCGAAACTTCCAACGAACTGTAATCCTTCGATTGCTTAATTGCTTTATATCTTCTAATGTATAAAGCTACTTCTTTTCCTACTTGAAAGAGCACTCTTGCTATGCTATTAAACGTTGCATTTTAATTTGATGTTTTCTGTAATGTATCTTACACTCAGAAGAGAATAAACGAATTGTTGTCTGAAAATATAAATGGATTTAAGAAAGTTATGCTCCGTTGAATTTTAAAAGTGAAATTCTATAACTTCAGTTCACAATTATTACAACACCATGGGAGTTCAGATTTATTCTTTGCTTTTACTATAAGGTACTTGCTCTTTCGTAGCCATTGATGTGTACTTGATAGTTTTTATTGATGCGATAAACTTTTTAATCGTTGCCAAAAACAAAAAGGAATAACAGTAATTATAAATTTGATTGTTAGCAAATTAATTTCACGGTAGAACCTGAGCAAGCACATTGATTAATGGATATAACATTAGGCTTTTAAACCTTTTGAAAAAAAAATATCATCGAACCCTCCCTTGATTCAAGTTGTCAGTTTAAAAGCGTTTTTGAAATCGTTTTCACCATTTTCACTAGTGCTTTTCATTTTCATAGTGAGTTCGTCTCTAAAATACCAAAAAGTTAAATACCTTTTTATATTATTTAATTACTGTACATCAAATAAATGTAAATACGCGCAATAAAAAACTACATTTTTTTTTTCTCATAATGATCATTATTTCGTTATTACGTTAGCATTGTGACAGATAGAAGTGAATTATTACATATAACTATTCACAACTTAACGGAATGGATTTCAATGTAATTATATGCACTTGAAAAGACTGTTTTGATGAATTCAGCTGCAATTTCGAGTGTTCAAGTCTTCTTTTAAATAATCTTTCTAAATTGTTCACATTCATTGTTTTTTTTTTTTTTTTTTTACTGTAGGTGAATTTCACCACAACAAAATCAATCAACAATTATAAACTAGATTAGGGGAGAGGGGGCACATGAAAACAGGGACACATGTGAACAAACGATATTTTACCCAGTTAACATGAAGAGAAAAATCTGAAAAAAATTTTAAAAGATGGTAACACAAGTACCATATCCTGCCTGAAATTTCAAAGAACGAAACCATTTTGTTTTTTATTTATCATAAGATCTAAGGTGCCAATATACTTTTATGTTCCAGTTCTCGGAGTAAAAACACATCCAAAACTTTTTTTTGTGATTTCAACTTTATTCGTGTTAGAGTGGCATTAATGAGGGAAGTTTTCATGCACTATTTTTTTTTCTAATTGAAAAAAAATAGTTTTTTTTTTTCAGATTAGGCCTAAGTTGAGATAAGGGGCACATGTGAACACATTATGTAGGGGCAGATGTGAACAGTCTTGTCCTAATGGTATTTAGTTCATTCAAAATTTGATTTTTAAATGAATAGTCTAATTAAGATATGAATAATAAAAGTTTCCATACTCAATATTTATTAACATCTGAAAGAGTTGCAAAGCAAAAAAAGTTAAACTTGCTAAACTATTGAAGAAGGAACATTTAAAAGTTTTAGTAAGTGACGCTGAGTTCGACATTAGTTTTGCAGACCACAACTGTCAAGAAATGTGTGCTGAACTCAACCTTGCACCAGAAAAATTAGCTGTGAATGATTTTGTCCTCGTAGAATTCCCTACCAAAAAGAGAAAAATGTACTATGAATGAAACTTTTATGTTTCCAAAAACAGATGATACATCGATGGTAACATACAAACTGATGATATTCTGCTATAAAATTACCACCACCTACAACTTTGGTGGCATATGTCAAGCTGCATCTTCTGTTTCTTTTCTGTAAAGCTTGAAATCTACAATGTTCGTTGAATTATGTTGAATACCTTGATATTTTCATTGTAAGTGTTTGTTAATGTGTAATAGGCAGTATACTTAAAAATATGCTTAAGTGTATTTTATTTTCATTTATGTATCCGTGTTTACTTGTGCCCCAGATGTGTTTACAACTGCCCCCCTACTGGGGCAGATGTGAACAAAATTAACATATTTTAGACTTTATTTTTATTTTTTTTTAGCTGGAATTCACTGTTGAAGACGGGAGGTAACTGCATGAAAATATTTAGCAAATGTTTGATTTATCATGTATAGCACTTGTTTCCTTTATATATTAAATTAATAATGAAAAATATACAAAAATTTCATTTTTGGTCACATCTGCCTCCTCTCCCCTATTAGTTAAAACACACGGATTAAGATACTTAAAGGAGATATATGGCCTACTGCGTGACACAAAATAAACATTGTTTTCAACACTGAACAAAAGAATTTTTTTTTTTTTGAAAAAACTACCGCATTGGGAAGTTATCTTAGCTATAGTATTACTCTGGTAAAAAGGAGCTTGATCTTGTTTGAGATCATTTTTGATTGGGTTGAAAGGGGAGAAAATCTTATATTAGCGCAATGCGAAAACCGTCATACACTGCAAAAAATAAGCTGTTGCTTTTACAGTATAATACTGGCAGCTGAGGTTCCAGTTTAAAACTGTAAAAGTGCTGCAATAAACTGTAAAAGAATGAATTTTGCAGTTACACACTACTTTACACTTTAACTTTAATACTAGCAATTTTACGGTTTATAACTGTAAAATTAGCAATATTACTATAAAAGTTGTATTATACTGTAAAAACAACAGTATAATACTGACAGTAGTGGTTCTATTTTAAAACTGTAAAATGCACAGTAATAAACTGCGAAACTAGCAATTTTACAGTTTACTACTGTAAACTGGCAATTTTACAGTATACTACTGTAAAATTAACAATTTTACATTTTATTACAGTAAAATGAGCTGTATTATGCTGTAAAAACAACATCTATTTTTTACAGTGTAGTCAACACCAAAATCATTTCTTTCCCTTAAACAAATGGAATTTTTTAATCCTCACACAAACGGAAGTTAACTTATCAAAACCAGTCTATAACTCCAAAAAAAAATTGCACACTTCAACAACACTGCCTACTAATTAAATACAGTGGCTCCCAAAAGTGTTCGTGCACCTTAAAAATTAGCAGTGAATCCGAAATTCCCTGGAACTGAATTCGAATATGAAGACCAATATTTTTTCACATCATCTCTGAGTCCTTCTCCCCAGCCCGAATTGCCCGAAATATTTCGGAATGACAAATTATTTGAGAATCAAAGTAAATTTAACGTTTTTGGTTTAGATTGTGTGTAATTGTATTAGGAGAAGTGAGGAACTTAATTCCAAGAATTTAGCTGGAACAGTTAAGCAATCCGCTGGAGATGTTTTTGTGTAAGGGTGCATGTAAGCAGCAGGACTTGAATTAATTGACTGGTAATTTGAATTTTCTTGATGGAATGACAATACATGCTATTTATTTAAGTGTTTTACAACGCAATTTAAAACTATCATCCAAACATTTGGGCATTAGAAACAGCTTCCTTTTTTTACTAAGATACTACATGAATCACATGGCTTTCAATGTTCGCTTTTTAATTTCTGTAAAACTGTTAAAAACGTTATAAATACAACCCATGTTTCACCCATAATCCCATACACCCATAAATTTAGTTTAAGAGCCGTTTTTTTTAAGAATCAGGCAGTCAAAAAACTTGACATTTTTGATTTTGCTGAAAATTTCAGAATATAATCTTTATTTAAAATCATTAAACACGTGTTTTTTATTTTTGCAAAAAAAAATTTTTCTTTCCGTTTTGGGAGGTCAAAGTTGGACTTTGCTCTTTTTTTCAGTAAAAACATGCCAACTTAGATAAGCCAATACTTTTTGCTTTAGCAGTGAACCGTGGAACTGACAATTATTTTGTGTTCTACAATACCCCCACTAACTGTAAGTACCGAAATATTTGTGGACGACTCTTACCGCAAAGGTCAGAGGTCACTCAAAGTTGTACGAAAAAAAGTTTTTTTATGCAACTTTGACCGACCAAATCTTATAGTGGAAACAGTGAAACACTGTAGTGTTATATATCAGTGAATACCCACTAAAGAGCACTATCCAAAAACATGAAGATATGTGTTGTTGATATTTTGCACATTGAAATATTTGACTCTGAAATTGAAGAAATTGCAAAATTACCTGACTTTAAGGGTCATTATCTTCTTGCAGCATGAGTGAAGAAATATAAAACTAGCTGGAGTAGAAGCCTTTTTTGTCCCAGAAACACAATCAGTTAACAAACCTATGGCTACTCTTCCAGTTTTTGCATAATTCGGCTCTAAACTTTGCAAAATGAGTGTTTTTTGGCGTTAAGAAAAAAGGCCAATTACCTGTTTTAAAATAGGTATTGCTATTATTTGTAGTACTATTATATCCCAACTTCCTAACTAGCTGAAATGGCATCTAAAGATGGCTATACAGTTGAAACCAAATTGAAAATGAATTCTCGAAAATATTCAGTATACGTCAAAAACCATCTTTTTTTATTTGTCCAGGCGACGTTTTTTTTTGTTATAGCTCTTTATTCCGTTCGGTTCCAACATGGTAAGCAATTTATGTACTTCTTGTCGTTCTAGTTGCTGTAAAACAGGAAAGCAATGTATCTTAAGTCTTATATAAAACAATATATCCTGTCATATTAAGTTTATAATGCTAAAAGAATATTTTGAAATGGACAATAAACATAATCCAAAAAAAAAAAAAAACTTCTGTTCAGCTGTGCCCTCTTGGTCTATGTTGTGAATGTCATCAAAAACTCAACTTTTTCACAAATCAGAAGCCTCTTTAGCAGAATGTCACTTCCTAAAAATCTTGGTACTTTAAAGCCCCTCGGTGCTGTTCTGGAAATGTTTGATGACATTCACGACATCGAGCAAGAGGGCGCAGCTGAACAAGTATTTTTTTTTTTTTTTTTTTAGATTAGGTCCATTTCAAAATGTTCTCTTACATTATAAACTTGATATGACAAGATATATTACTTTATATCAGACTTAAGATACATTACTTTTCAGTTTTACAGCAACTAAAACGACAAGAAGTATATAAATTGCTTACCATGTTGGAACCGAACGGAATAAAGAGCTATAACAAAAAAAAAAGTCGCCTGGACAAATAAAAAAAGATGGTTTTTGACGTATACTGAGTATTTTCGAGAATTCATTTTCAATTTGGTTTCAACTGTATAACCATCTTTAGATGCCATTTCAGCTAGTTAGGAAGTTGGGATATAATAGTGCTACAAATAATAGCAATACCTATTTTAAAACAAGTAATTGGCCTTTTTTCTTAACGCCGAAAAACACTCATTTTTCAAAGTTTAGAGCCGAATTATGCAAAAACTGAAAGAGTAGCCATAGGTTTGTTAACTGATTGTGTTTCTGGGACAAAAAAGGCTTCTACTCCAGCTAGTTTTATATTTCTTCACTCATGCTGCAAGAAGATAATGACCCTCAAAGTCAGGTAATTTCGCAATTTCTTCAATTTCAGAGTCAAATATTTCAATGTGCAAAATATCAACAACACATATCGCACATCCAGAATGAAAGGGGCACATCTCAAAAAATGCATTTTTTGGAAATATGTTTAAATAGTGTACCTTAGTACACCTTACATGAGAAATCGACCCATTTTTTTCTAGTGTTAACAGTCGCATCTGAAAAGCAACTTATGCCCTTATCATTCTCCAGATTCTGCCGATTGTGAAGGGAGAATTGAGTTTGAAAGGGGCACATCTTTGAAAATCAGAGTTCGCAGAGCGTCATTGGTGCAAATTATGGTTAGTACTTTTTTTTAACCAATTAAGAAAACCGTAATTTTGATTTGTTTTAAAATGACTCGTTCTAATTGTTTGTTATTAAGTATAAATTGTTTGTAAACAAGTAATTTATGAAGGGTTCCTTTTTTTTAAACAAGATGAATAGTATGATGTAACCTAATCGTTAGGAATTAAAATTTGATTTAATATTGTTCTGAAATGAAACAGCGATATGTAGGATGGTTTGGGGTCAAAATGTCGCGGCCGAAATGTCGCGGGCCAAAATGTCGCGGCCAAAATGTCGCCGAGCCAAAATGTCGCGGGCTAAAATGTCGCGGCCAAAAATGTCGCCGGTCCAAAATGTCGCCGAGCCAAAATGTCGCGGGCAAAAATGTCGCGGGCCAAAATGTCGCCGGTCCAAAATGTCGCCGAGCGAAAATGTCGCGGGCTAAAATGTCGCGGGCCAAAATGTCACCGGTCCAAAATGTCGCCTGCCCAAAATGTCGCGGGCCAAAAAGGCGCGTGGTCAAAATGTCGCCGGTCAAAAATGTCGCCGGGCCAGAATGTCGCCGGTCAAAAATGTCGCCGGTCAAAAATATATCCGTTCCAAAATGACGTAAGTGTATAGTACAGATTGAATGTTTCCAGTAATTCACAAATTCAATGCAGCTTAATTATGTAGCTCAATTTTACTAATAAGCTTGTCACGATATGATAAATACACCTGTTTAGTAACTTTTTTTAAACGTAGCAGTTTAGAAAATTAGCTTAAGTTATTAACAAAAATGTAACTAAATTGATTTCTTCTAAAGCTTAAATTATTTCAGTACCAAAATAATGCCATAGTTTTTTCAGGGCTGTACTTAGGGCCCAGAAACGCTAAATTTCTTCCTTTTTTAATACGCTTTTACTAGTTTCACAAGTAGGTTTTTTTGTTTGTTCGTTTGTATGTATGTAACTCTGAGTCAAAAATAAAATTCACGTTCTTTACAAACGTATAAAAGTAATATGTTTAATACCATTATTATTACTAAAGGCTAAACTATATAGCATGTTGATGTATAATAAGTGCATTTGACATTAGTTCTGACTTGGGTATCGATCGTCCACAAAATGCATATTATAAGTGCATGTAAACTTAGCGGATATTCAACAGTTTTCGAAATCTTCTTTTGAATTTGATTTATTCTAAAAGCGTATTTTTTAGTTTTTTTAAACTATATTTAGGATTATTTCTTTTTTTTCACACAAAGAAATTAAACAAATAAATTTGCTGTAAAGGCTTTTTTTTTTTTGCAAAAACGGAATACCGTTTAATCACCGCGTAGCCGGCAATTTTCTTATAGAACATTTTCTTTAAGAGTTGTTTGGGGACGTTTGAAATCAAATTAGTTCATGGAATTATTGCTTTCTTTGTAACAACTGAGTGGTGGAAGGGGAGGTGAAATGTCAAGAGAAAAAATGGTACTATATTCAACTCCACATTTAAATACTGATTGTAACGAAGGTACAGAACCATGTCTGAGCTGATTAACGCCAGAAATGAATAAGCATCTCTCCCTTTAAGACCATTCTACAAACAAAATTTTGTTTGAATACTTGCATTACTTCTTGATATACATCACTCACAAACAATGAAAAATAAAAAGTTCAATTGCTCTGCTTCCTCGATGATGTGGCGTATCTTCTAAAGGCTTCCTATGGGCCAATTTTTATTTTATTTCGTCTGAACCTTCTTCAGACATTAATCACGCTATGCTGAAAACGTTCCATTACATTCTTGCATGTAAAAACTTGGAAGAACTAGCGGCAAAAACCAATCAGCACTGAATCACATATTGGTTGGTACATTTATGTACCAAATTTCATTCTAATTCACGCACTAAGTTTTGTGGTAGAGTCGCCCCCAAAAAATGGGTCACGCAGATACACACTTACACATTTTCCCTTAAAAAAATAAACGATAAAATTGAATTCCTCACACGTCAGAAAGTGTAAATTCTTCCAAATTGACAATTTTTCACTGATCCAATACTTTCTTTTACACATTTTATGAAGAAGAAAATAAAAAGACCTCTATTATTTAAATAATATAGACTTGCTTTCGATCATGTAAGAAATTTTAACAGAAACCAAGTTTCAAACATTGTATATCTGTCTTATTCATTTCACTGTTCTTCAACTTCTTTTTTAACACACAAATCTTCTTTTCGATATCAATTAAACTTGGCTTGGGCTGCTAATCTATTCGTTTTTAAGTTGGTAGATAGCGAGTTACGGTGAAATAAGCTATTGTAAATAAATAACGTACGCTTGTTTGAAAACTATTTGTTTCTTGGAAAGCGCTCGAAACAGTTACAAGCCGAAAGGGTAAATTTTTTTTAGTATTTTCAAAAATTTTAGTCCATACTATCGTTAACGCACACGTTCATCAACAGCAATTAGCAATTTTTTGCTAATTCGGTGTAAAAAAGCCTTTTCATATATTTTAATTTTTGATACTAACTGTATCAATATCGGACCTTCTACCTTTTTGTCTGACGACATTTGAACTGGCGACATTTTGGCCCGCGACATTTTGGACCGGCGACATTTTTGACCTGCGACATTTTGGACCGGCGACATTTTTGACCATCGACATTTTGGACCGGCGACATTTTAGACCGGCGACATTTTTGACCGGCGACATTTTTGACCGGCGACATTTTTGACCGGCGACATTTTGACCCGGCGACATTTTGACCACGCGACATTTTTGACCGGCGACATTTTGACCACGCGACATTTTGGGCAGGCGACATTTTGGACCGGCGACATTTTGGCCCGCGACATTTTAGCCCGCGACATTTTGGACCGGCGACATTTTGGCCCGCGACATTTTAGCCCGCGACATTTTGGCTCGCGACATTTTGGCTCGGCGACATTTTGGACCGGCGACATTTTGGCTCGGCGACATTTTGGACCGGCGACATTTTGGCCCGCGACATTTTAGCCCGCGACATTTTAGCCCGCGACATTTTGGCTCGGTGACATTTTGAACCGGCGACATTTTGGCCCGCGACATTTTGGCCCGGCGACATTTTGGCCCGCGACATTTTTGCCCGCGACATTTTAGCCCGCGACATTTTGGCTCGGCGACATTTTGGCCGCGACATTTTGGCCCGCGACATTTCAGCCGCGACATTTTGGGCATATACTATGTAGGATAAGTCACGACAAGAACTTCAAAAAAAAGTAAAGGGTGTATATGCCGATGCCCGTAAGAATAGCTAATTTGAGATGTGCCCCTTTCATTCTCCACGAAAATGGAGAATGAAAGGGGCACTTCTCATTAATTACCGACTTATTTAAAATTGACCGGGAAACGCAGACCATAGTCACCTAGCAGAACCTTTAATCAACCAATCAATGAGAGTTTATCTAATTTCAATAGTTATTAGAGTCAGGGCAAGGATTTAAAAAAGTTTAAATTTTCAAATCGATTTTTCTCAAAACAGCTATTTTGAGATGTGCCCCTTTCATTCTGGATGTGCGATATCTTCATGTTTTTGGATAGTGCTCTTTAGTGGGTATTTACTGATATATAACACTACAGTGTTTCACTGTTTCCACTATAAGATTTGGTCGGTCAAAGTTGCATAAAAAAACTTTTTTTCGTACAACTTTGAGTGACCTCTGACCTTTGCGGTAAGAGTCGTCCACAAATATTTCGGTACTTACAGTTAGTGGGGGTATTGTAGAACACAAAATATTTGTCAGTTCCACGGTTCACTACTAAGGCAAAAAGTATTGGCTTATCTAAGTTGGCATGTTTTTACTGAAAAAAAGAGCAAAGTCCAACTTTGACCTCCCAAAACGGAAAGAAAAAAATTTTTTTTGCAAAAATAAAAAAACACGTGTTTAATGATTTTAAATAAAGATTATATTCTGAAATTTTCAGCAAAATCAAAAATGTCGAGTTTTTTTGACTGCCTGATTCTTAAAAAAAACGGCTCTTAAACCCAGTAGAACTCATTTGGAACAAAAATGGAGGTTAGAGTTCAAAAACGACGTTAAATTGAAAAACAAACTAAAAGCGGTATAATAATCGAAGAGTGTATAAACACTGGCTCAGAAATCATAAAAAATCTAACGAAATTTATTCCCAGTCGTAGATACTTAAGGGTAAAATAGTTGTGGATACTTAAGAGTAACCTACTAAATGATAATATAATGAAAAATTAGATTATTTAAAGGTAGGTAAATACAGTGGCTCACAAAAGTGTTCATACACTTACCATTTTCAATGAAATCAAGCTTTTTTCATTAAATAAAATTAATATTTCGGACTAGGTGTTTAATAGTAAGATCTTTGATCTATTCGTAACAAAACTACATGAAATATTTCTATCATTTAACAAAACTTGATTTTTAAGAAATTAATAATAAAAAAGTGTCATGATATTGATCTCACAAAAGTCTTCGTACATTTTGAAGAAATATTTACATATTTGTAAATAATCTAATTTTTCATTGTTTTATCATATAGTATGTTATTCTTCAGTACCTACAACAGCTTTTAAATGCCTTGGAATAGATTTGGTTAGTTTTTTTGTGATATCTACGTCCATGTTTATTCACTCTTTAATCATTATACTGCTTTTAATTTGCTTTTTATTTCAACATGGTATTTTCGCACTCTAACCTCCAGTTTTCTCCAATTTTGTTCCATTGGGTTTAAGTTGAGTTTAAGAATAACTTGGGTTGTATTTATAAAAGTTTTAGGCAGTTTTAGAGACGCCAAAAGCCAGCGTTGAAAGCAGGGTGATTCTTAGTTATCTGGGAAAAAAAAGCAAGTTGCTTCCAGTGCCCAAATGTTGGGCCGATAGCTCTAAATTTCGTTGTAAAATATTTAAATAAACAGTATGTTTAATCATTTCATCAATAAATAAAGATTACTAAGTCCTGCTGCTTACAAACACCCTTATTCAAGAAAATCTCTATCATCACTTCACTTACCTTTTCCAACTAAGTTCTTAGAATTAAATTCCTAACTTTTTCTCCCCCCCCCTTATAATTATCCCCAAAAATGTTAAATTTACTTCTATCTGCAAATATGTTGTTATTCTAAAGCATTTTGGGGTTATTTATCATTTATTTTGTGAAGAAAATCCTAAGTGTTATGTTATTTGAACTAAGAAAACATTTTCTGAGGTTAAAGTGCCCAAGTATTCCAGCTGTTTAGAAGATTGGGCGAACCTTTTCAGTTGAAATTGAAACATAAAATGCTTCCTCAAATCTAACCATAAATCTCAAACAACGTATTGCAGGCTTTGCCAGTTGAGCCTTTCTTACCTAGGTTTCGCTCTGATTTTTTTCTTCAAAGCATTTTAACACATATTACACTAAGGAATGTTATAAATTAACTAACTTAAAGATATTTTGAGCCGACTTACTACTATTATGATGAAAAATAATCCCATTTTTATCGTTGTCTGTTTTTTTTTTTTACAAATACAAGACATTTAAAAATAGTTAGTGGATTATTTCGAAGTAAAATAGTAAAAAGTTAAAGCCAAATGCTTTTTAAGTGTCAATACAGTGCAAGAATAATGTAAAAACGGCAGATGTGAACTTAAATCAGGAATTTCTTGGAAAATATTGCAGTGTACGAAGACTTTTGTGGCATGTTATTTCTGTAGGTCTTCGCTTTTTGACTCATTTCAAATGAAAAATCAGTCAATATTTCAAAAACAAATACAGGGCTCAGAATGATTCAGAGATGATGGGAAAAAATATTGATCTTCGTATTCAAATTCAGTTCCAGAGAATTTTTGTTTAATTACAAATTTTTAAGGTGTACGAACACTTTTGTGAGCCACTGTAATTCTTTTAAGTGTACGAAGACTTCTGTGTAATCAATTTCTTGATATTTTTTAACTATTAATTTCTTGAAAATCAAGTTATGTTACACTATTAAAATATTTCGTGTAGTTTTGCTAAGAATAAGTCATAGATCTTATTATTAAACACCAATTCCGAAACATTAATTTTAATGAAGGAGAAAAGTCCTATTTCATTGAAAATGGTAAGTGTACTAACACTTTTGCGAGCCACTGTAAATAGCAGCGTATGAAAATTCTTCCTTCATCAAACACTACGTTGCTTTAACAATTCTTTGCAAAATTACAAGAAATATTAAAAGAAACGGATTCCCTATAAAAGATTCGACCTTTTCGTAAGAAATGCAAATCTCCGATAAATAAATGTATACGTATATTTTTCCCAACTTCTTCCCAATCGGTAGAAATGATTACGCTTACAACCCTTTGAAGCAAAGTTCAGAAGAAATTTAATTATTTTGTTTAATAGAATTGAACAAACCAAAATGTTTCATTGAATTGCATTCCTGGTAACTTAATTCGAGAGCAATCACGAAACTTCTATTGAAAGTTAGATATTTAATTTGATTTTCTCCCAATATAGTTGGTATAGTATTAAGTTTTCATTCGAGTTAGAATAAGTTCCTCAGAAAGTTGCCGAAGTAATCATAAGATTAAATTTAAAATTGATTTGATTTTAATGAAATTCGATATACAGCCTCTCAACCATCACCCCCCCCCCCTCTCTTTCTCTCTCTTTGTGCGTATGTGTGTGTGTATGGCATAATATGTTACTGTGAAGGAATGAAATCTGGTAGCTATCTTTATTCGTGGATAACTATCAACATTCACATACTAAGGAAATTGGCGAAAGCCCGAATATTTCAAGAAAAATAGACTAAAAGGTGGTGCTAGTTTCTTAAGTTGAATACTATCGTATGCGCGAAAGAAGCTAATTAATTGCATATTACTTAGATTTTCAGGACGTTGTTTTAAAAAACGCTTTTGCACAGGTGATTTTAGAAGATTCAAAGGACTTAATTAGATACGAATTTCGATGACATTCTGTCATAAGAGGTCTTTCTTTGAGGAACATATCTTAATTGTTAGAATTTTTAGAAAAATGAAGAATTCTGAAGACAGGCCTCAAGTTCTCCAGATCTGACACCGTGTAACTTCTGGTTGTTGTCTTGTACCAGCTAGGCTGGCAAATTTGGGGTGAGCTGCTTCACTTTTCCAACTGTGCCATTATTTGGTGTGAAGTCCGACTTCCTCAGTACACTCCTGCCACAGGAATCCGTTTATAGTGTAGGCAACCTTTCACAGCACATTCACACAAAGAAAGGACTAGGACATGAGAGAGAAAGTACATCCATACCCAAGCCGGGATTCGAACCTGAGACCACTCCATCCCGGTCAGACTTCTATAACCACTAGACGAGGTGACCGGCTTGTAATTTTTGGTTATGGGGCTACTTAAAGTCATATATGTATATTGATCGGCCCATTTCTTTTAAACTCTGCATCGCGTTTTCACATATCTGACAATATAGTTCTCGACAGAAAACACACTAAATAGCTGTGATGTAGAAACGTTTTTATTGAACAAAATGAACTGTACTATAATATTATTCAATGTATTTAACTCCAACTTGTTACCTTTTGATAAAAAATGTATATGATGTAACACGCTTTTTTTTTTCTTCACAGAAAAAAGTATTTGAGCATACATGTGTGTGTGTGTGTGTGCGTATTCGTACATTCAAAATGTTTTTTCTTCTTTAAGAAACATCAAAAATGTCATTATTCCTGTTGAGAAAGACATTTTAAAAAGCGATAACGTATATATCGATTTCCCGATTCCAAACATATTGATTCTTATCCGAACTTCAACGAATGTACAGATCTTGCAGAACTTTTCGCACTTGTGAAAATCTGTTATCCTTTGAACGCCGCGCCGCTAAGGAAAATGAAATAAGAATCGTATATTTTATATAAAATTTTGGATGCTATCGGAATCTCATTAATCAAAAAAGAATCAACTTGTAAGAAATTTATTGAAGAAACGTAAATCTAATTGCTTTTAGATATTTTTTGTGCAACTTTAGCGTGAATTGAAGTCTACTCGTGATAAGTTCGTAACAGTTTTGTAAATGTGATACATATAACATGATTCCTATTACATAAATAGAAAGATACTATACACTGTGAAATTCAACATATGTGAGACGTTTAGTATAAAAACCAGCTGAATTTTCGTTTTTTTTTTTCCATAACTTGATACTTCATTACTACAACAAGAATATAAACAAATATATGCTTTTGCCATATGTTAAAGTTTTGGAGAGGGCATAATAGCCAGACTTAACCCCCCCCCTCCCCCCAACACATACACACACTTTTTTCTTTGCATTTGCAATAATAAAGTCATTGAAGAGCTTTAATGTCAGATCTTCAATATTCAAAAAATCTTTTTATACACTGAAACTTCACATTAGGTCATATTATTTGATAATGATAGAGGAGGTGGGAGGGGGATCCCTCCCAAAATTGTTTTCGGCATTAAAGTCAAATTTAGGCTATTTCTGGAATGGAAGGGTTCGGACACCGGTGACCCGTCCATCAGTAGCTTATTTTACTTCAGCTTTAAAAACACAATTTCAATTTGTCTTTGGAAACGTTCAGCGTGGAAGATACTACCAAAATTTTTCAAAATAGAAGACCAAAAATGCCTATGTTTGGTAATATTTTAAGAAGAAAGTGGTTTGAGGGTTCTCACTGAAACTTTTCAATTTTAGGTTCGAAAATAAAAATGCTATTGAAAATTATCTTTGCTGAAGTTAGGGGGAGAAAATCGGGAGTTCTAATTTCTAAAATCACATTTGGAAATTATCTTTGAAGCATTGACAAGTGACGATAAAGAAGAGATCTCTACCAGAAATTGTTTTAATTTTAAATTCCTAAAATGCCATTTTAAACTACTGATTGAATTATTTTGAAAAAAAAGGGGGGGAGGGTAAAAAGCTCCCTTTTGTAAATTTTTGAAACTTGAAGAATACTAGATATGCAATTTTTTGCTATCTTTGTTGAATTTGGTGGAGGGGGTAAAGATCGGATGCCCTTGCCCGGAAATTTTACGTGACTGAATGTCTAAGGATTTCTTTGGTCTCGCCAAGGATATCCATGATTCCTTTTTGATTCTTTGCTTAGATCCGCATTAGGATTTATTACCCTCTGAAATTTCCTCCCGGGAAACGGGCCCCAAATTTCCATTTAAATCTAGTACTCTAAAGCATCTATTTTTTTCATTTCACCACTGTTGAAGAAACTAAAAGTTGCGGGACCTCTCTAGCTCAACTGCTTTCCCTCTCAAGGGATTTTTTTTAGCTAAAAAGTCGAATATTCGCGACCAAACGCTAACTGAATTATATTTTTATTCTTCTTACAAATTCTTGGTTTTGGAGGTTTACAGGGTCCCCTGGGTCCGCCCTTTGGTAACATCAACAATCATTACAAAAATCTGTTAATCAACGCACGAAGAACTAAAATTTGCGGGACCTCTCTGACTCAACTGCTTTCCCTCTCTTGGAGGATTTTTTTAGCTAAACAGTCGGATATCCGCAACCAAACGCTAACTGAATTACATTTTTATTCTTTTTACAAATTCTTGGTTTTGGAAGGAGACAAGGTAGACTGGGCAAACCCCTTGGTAACCAACAATCATTATAAAAATCTGTTAATCAAAGCACATTTGTATTTTTAACAGCTAGTACATGGCACAGAAGTGAGAAACCAAATGAAATTAATTAGAGATGGAGAATAAAGAAATAAAAATAGGGATAAGATGAACTTATTTTTATCTGTAAATGACTACACACTACTGCTAATTTATAAAAGAGAACAAAAAAGAAGCCCTACCTCGAAAATCTCTGAAATGAAAAAAAAATCTTTTGGAAAAATTAAGTTATCTGAGAACGAAATCTCTTTTGTCTCCCATGTAAAATTTCAAAAACTTTTGAGCTGGTTTTGGAAATAAATGGTTCATATATTTCTGGCCAATCCAGCAATGCACTTAATAGTTCCTTCGGAATAATATTTCAGCACTTACTCGTTAAATCTCACCACCGCACAAAAATATGCTTTTCAAGTAAATACAATTATCCCAGAGCATATATCCCGCTTCCATAAAAGGCTTCTACGTTAATAAAATCGACCTCAGTTGTCCCCCGTGACTGCTTTCTCTAATTGGAAGAAGTAATACGAGGGGAAATTTATCTGCTCATCCCCGGAGTTTCCTTTAAAATCACGCTGGGAATACAGAAGAGCAGACGCATAAATAGAATGGGAGAATTGGAAATACTGACCTACTTCCCCTTTCGGCGGTATTTACCACTGCGCCCCATTGTTATAATGGAGAAATGTCTCTGAAGTAAATCTAGGAAAGAGGGTCGTTGTGAAAACTTTCATTTCTTTCTTTAACGCAGATATTTATATAAACACTGGATTGGGAAGTTACTACTGAAATGGTATTTACATTAGGGATATTGGCATCCATCTCGATGATGGTTCCTTTCAAAATTGTTTTCAAAACATTAACGAGGAATATTTTTATTTTAACCCTTTAACCCTTTATACCCCGGCGGGACTTAACCTTTAGGAACCGGGCGTACACATGTTATACCATAAGTCTTTTATTTTTAGAGGACGGGGTTGAAATTTTCACTCGAATCCTTTGAAGCCGGGGATTTTTTCAAGGTTTCATACGTCTGGTACGACAGTTTATACCTTCTCTTTTCAATGGAAAATAAATATGTGGTTCAACTGTCGTACTAACTGGGTCGAAAGAAAAATTTCCAAAAAACAGCCCGGATCCAAAAGGTAAAAAGTACGCTTATACTAATTTAGTATTATGGATTCTAAATGGCTGGAATCATGCTGTTACTTGAAAGTACTACTACTTGTACTTTGCTGAGAGATCGACAGATGGTATTTGAGATCGGAAACAGTTTTCGTAGGTGCTCTAAGACGTAGGAGACCCTACAGATTGTCAATTTTTTTAATTAGTTAAATATGTTGTTTGATGTATTTTTAACTAAAAGACAAAAACATATGTAAAAATTCATTGTTAAATTAATTTGGTACATAAGAGGTTAACCAAGAGATATCCGAATTTATGTGCGTGAAAGCCCCCTATTTCGTTAAAAAAAATATTTTACCCCCTCCCCTTAAATTTTTGTACTAATCAGATTCTAGGCATGACATCCTGGAGTTAGAATTTATTTAATGTACATGGAAAACACCCAGCAAAAACAAATCTGCAGAAAAAGGAAAAAGATTATTCTTTTAAAGTTTTTTTTTAAGATTTCCGCAGACTTTTAGAAGACGGAAAAAACATCTGAATCTTGTATTTAATATAATGGGCTGAAAATCCATTTTTTACCCTTTCAGTTTTGCTCTAAATCTTTCGCAGGTTTTTTGAAGCATGTTTCTAATATGCTTTAATTTTCTAAAAATTTTGAAAAGCTTTTCAGCATATATATATATATATACATTTTTTCCCCCGGACAACTCTATATTTTATGTTAAAAGAAGTTTTTTTGCACATCATGTTTAGTTATTTTTAATAGTAATAAAAGTATTAATAGCTTTACTGCATTTAAATAGGAAAAAAATTTCCTTATATTAGATACATTATATGAAAAATTTGTGAAACATTAAAACAATATGGATGCCGTGAGTGGGGGTGTGTTTGAACACTTCTCAAACCACAGTGTCAATGGAAAGGTGTCAGTTCTCAGTGATGGCGCTCATAATGTTATGAAGATAATGTTTTGCTTACTCTTATTCTGGAAGACAGATTTGATTAATTTTTTGTTCAAAAATTTAGAAAACAGATGCGTGCCTCCCTTACAATAGTTCTATGCCTCCATAGAGAGGAGCGCTGCAGACATTGGGAATTGATGCTTAAATCCTTTCAGAACCATAAGCTTTTAGATAATGTGTGGATGCTTTCAAAGGGTTGGTTAGTATAACTAAGACCCCTTGTTTTAGAACGGTTCGTTCTTGAAGTCTTATTAAAAAAAAGTTCAGCAGCAAGAAAATAAATTTTTGACTTGTTTTTTCCAGCACAATTTCTAGCTTTTGTCGGATGTCTTTGCTTCCATAAACTTCTATTTTTTTCATTGAAAAATTTGTTCCTTGTCACGTCTAAACACGTGTCTGCAGTATTCCTGTGCGTTTGTGTTTTTCAAACTGGATTACTACCTTTTACACCATGTATGTTATTAGATCTGGAGCAAAGGCTCTACCTGGCCGAAACATGAGGTGGAATTCGGTCGTTTTGACCTACAATAATATATGTTGTAAATTTTTATTTAACAATTACAATTACTTAAAATATCGTTTTTCAAACTACACGCAATTGTAAAAAACAGCAAAACGTAGAAGAAAATTATATTTAATTATAATAATTGTGTGTTGGAGCCAGAAACTTCAATAATTTACGGTATATTCTATTTAATTTGAAAACTTCTTTAATAAATAAGTTAAATTGCATTACATATAGTTAGTAATAACATGAACAGTAGGGTGGGCCGGTCACCTCGTCCAGTGGTCAGCGACGTCTGACCGTGATGCGGTGGCCCCGGGTTCGAGTCCCGGCTGGGGCATGGGCGTACTTTCTCTCTCTCTCATGTCATTGTCCTTTCTGTGTGTGTGAAAGTGAGTTATGAATGAATGCCTACCCTATGAACGGGTCCTTATGGCATGTGTTGAGCATAAAATCGGTCTTCCACCTAAAATGGTGCTCTTAAAAACGGAAGCCGTATCATTACCCCATCCTTCATGGACCTGGTCTAGCTCTGCTGACCAACGGAGGCATGTAACAACAACAACAACACAGTAGGGTGGAGCGAAAAAAATGAATTTTTGATTTTCGTAAACGGGTACCTTTCATTTACTGTGAATGAGGCTAAGTAACAATTCTGTAAAATATTTCACTTTTGCGACGTCATCTTTAGTCTGCGCATTTGGCCTAAAGTTTGGGAATTTCTGATTTTTTTTTAGATTTTTCAATTTTTTAAAAAAAATATTGCAAATGATAAAACTAGTGACGGGTAGTTATTAAATGGAAGAAAAAGGTTTGAAATATACAAAGATTTTTTTTAAACCATTTTAGATTATGATTTCAGTCTGCGAATTAGGCCCAAAGTTCATCAAATTTTCCGAAATTTTCGATATTTTTAATATTGAGCAGAAATTTTATAATTCAATATTTCCTCTCAAGATTTACTTGAAGTGTCTTCAAAACACTTTTTCAATCATTTTGTTGTTTCTTTGAACAACTCAACTCCTTACTTGCTCATTGAAATTACCCAGGACTCACCACGAGGAAGTGGCCGCTATTTGGGTGCCACCCGCGTTCCGCTTGCTTCCAACCAATGAGAGCATACATTTGCATTTCTTAAACAAGTCAGGAGCAATAAATTGTTTCTTTGAGTAGGAAATTGTTTGCATTGGTTCTGATGGATGCACTACAAAGACAGGAAAATACAAAGGTGTAATACGGAAACTGGAAGAAAATTTCTTCCAGTAGACCTCTGCAATGGGATATTTGCCAATTACATTTAAATGAACTTAATTTGCGGCATTTTTTGCAAAAGCTAAAGATGGAGCTACCAGTGGACCAAAGTGATTTTTTGGGCCTGTTAGAGGAAGCTAAACATCATATTATACTTTCAAATCAGTTCAATATGAACCTATAGAATTTGTCATTGATCAGATCGATTTTGACAATAAAAATGATTTAAATACTAAGAAAAAGTAACTTCATGAGATAAGCAAGGTAGTTTTGACTGGGAAAATATCGAATAAAATTATGAAACAGAAGTCCAAAAAAGCTTTTCCAAGTCAGATGGTTGACTTTAGCAAACATAGTCTGTAGACTATAATTTTTAAAAAAGTTCATAACTTTCGCGGTAAAAGTGGCCTTGCTCTTTTAGGATGAAGTGCAGATGTTACTAATTTAGCTATGAATTTGTGTGAGATTATAAAGAGTTACACTTATGTCTCCGGGAAAAAGCAGAAAATTGTATTCACATCCATTCAAAACAATGTTTACTTTGCACCATAGAAATATGCTGTTATCGATATCTATATATATATAAATGTATGTATGTATGTTTGTTTCTTATACAAATCCACGGTTTTCGTCGGATTTTCAACAAACTTGGCACAAAGGTTCCTTGATGCACTAGAATTCACATAGGCAGGGTTTTGAAATTTGAAAAAAAAAAAAAAAAAATCCAAAAAGCTGAAAATTCAAGTTTTTTGTCTCAAAATGGCTTTTTCTTTCAATTTTAAATAGATAGAGTAATAGAGATAAATCTTTAAGCATACAAATTGATAATCCAATCTTTTTCCATTTTATAGACTAAAAAGCTGATGAGTAAATTATTAAAAACCTGTAAAAAATTTATAAAAATGAAATATTTTATATGAGATTAAAACAAGATGTATTTTCATGAACTCTACGCAAAATGTTCAGCAACACAGCAGTACAGCATTAGATATCCAAAATATCCATCCTATATTATATAATGCATGAATCGTAGGATTAAAATCCAAACGAATAGAAATCAAAGATGTGCTACACTTAAAACAACACAAAATAATCAAAGCAATGAATTTTGTTTATTTAAGACTTTGATAACACACAGCTTTTAAATGAATATTTACCTTCAACATTCAATTTGAGCCGAAAGCAAATCTTTTAAAGAAATAAGCTTTCATCCCAAAACTTGCAACATCTACCCCCATAATTGATAGTAATTTTAAAACACGTACATTTTAATTATTCATGCCATTCGTTTGTTAGCACATGATTACTAAACTAAGTTTTTTATCAGGGAATATAGTTGAGAATTTTAATACTAAGACGGTTTCATTTTAGCAACACAATTTATTTTGTAAGCTTCTTTTGAAATAAGTACCGTTTTGATAAAATAACACATTTTTAAAATCAGTATCTTTAAATATTTACCTTTTAAGCTGGGATTTAAATACAGGGAGCATATTTAATTAATGCTTCCAAAGCGATGAAATATGTTTACGACGAACATAAACCTCTGATTTTTTCGCCACTAAGCGGCTTTAAAAAGTTATTTATGCTTGAAATAAACGTAAAAATGCTTTTAAGAAGTAGGACCTCGAAAAATATATTTCTTTATATGAGTAGCGTATGATATTTTCTTTAATCTTTAGCTTTTTTAAAAAACAATAAATATCCTTATTTTTTTATAAATAAATTCCTTTCATAATCTAGCCTTTAGACTTTGCTTTAAATCGATTTAATAGTCTTGCATTTCGTAAAGGAGATAATACATATTTTGTATTGTATTTTTTTGATTTTTGGGTCGAATGCAATGCATTAAAATTAAATACCATGTATTACTATTAGTATTTTCCGAATAATTAAAAACTACATCATCTTTTTTAACCTTTCTTTTCATATTTAAAAAATATTTTTAATTTTTTTTTTAAATATATCAGCTGAGCAAAACGGGAGATCACTGAAGCGTGACGATACCTGACCTGTCAATCACAAGGTGACGAATTCTCCTTGTGGCAAAACAGGAGAGACACGGAGCAAAACATGGCTAGAGTTAATACTTTAATGAAGTGGCTGCTATGCGCCACTGTAAAAAAATGTATAAGGTTGCCATTGTTATGACTGATGCTAGAAAATCGATATTGGGGTACGAGAAAGTAGGCTTGTTTAGTTCAGATGATCTTCTTATATCTTCATATATTTGTTAAAATCACCGTAAGAAAAAATTGCTCTCAAAATTAAAATTCTCTTCTCATAAACTAAAGACGTAAAATAAAAATTCAAATCAGTTGAATACATTTCCTTTCGACGCACCTGAGTTCAGCTGAAAATTAGCATGTCTTTTATAAGAACCCCCATCTCTTATTCAAAAAGCCAGAGCTATTCTAATGAACTTCAAAAAACGCAGCACAAAAGAAAAGTTCTTTGAAATGATAGGAAGACATGGTTTTCTCTTTCCAGCAAGATATGCTTCTACTTTTCCATTTCAAAGAATTATTCAGAATCAGCAGTTCATTTTCTTAATTTTTATACTTACTTATGTAAGTTTTTTAAAATTGTTGCGATTTTTATTTTGTTTTTCTCTTTCTTTTTTTCACTACCTTTTCTCACGCAATCATGGCTCACTTGCACCTGATTTACATTTTCAATACAATTTCTATTAAAAGCAAACTTAATCATTAATAATGAATCAAATTCGTTCAATAAAATTTCACGTTTAATTTCTTTTTCTTTAATTTTCAATTAATTAGCAATTATTTTCTCCTTTTTTGTTATTGAATAGCTACATAGCAAATATAAGAAGATAAAAAATCTTTAATCCCGACCTTAGTTTAAAAAAAAAAGTTTTTGTAATTAAGTAGGTAATTACTTCATTAATTTATGAATGTAATCCCTGAAGTGAAATTTTCGTAATCGTAAAAGAAAAACGCTTTTTGCTTTCTTTTCGACAAGTAGTTGGAGACATCTCACTTGTACTTATAAATGTCAAGTGCCAAGTCGATATGATAATCTGATAAGGTTTATAGAAAGAATCCTGTTGAAATAAATGAAAGTAAATGAATATGCGTTTCAATTTTTCAGCATTTATAGTACGTCTATTAACTTTAACTAAAATGTATATCGAATAGAACAAGTTTGAATCGTAGAGGGGCGGTTTGAACTCTATGGTTTGAATTCTCACCTTTTTTTCGCCATCAGTACCATATTTGGAAAGAATGAGTTGCTACTCTGCACAAACGTACTTTGCGGTCGTTTCTCCGCTGCTACTGAAGAGGCGTATGATAGAGTAAAAATAATATAACAGGCCACAACCTGAACACTTTTCGGGTGGCAAATTTACTAGCGGACAGCTGAGGTACTGTCTGTCCTTGAAAACTGCACCTAGCACTCGCGAACCATTCCACGAAAAAAGGGGTGATGGGTTGGTAGGGAACTTTCCGAAACTTTCAACTTATAATTTGCATTTTTGCTATGCTTTTGACACATTCAAATAAACTAGGTAATTGAAACTAGCATCGTTCTACGTTGTTGCCATACCAGCTCAAAATGCTTCTTATTATTCTCCCCTTCTCCCCCTTATTGTTATCTTACCTATCACCCCTATTTTGGTAAGATCAGAGAAGACCTGACGCATGCGTAAATACGTTGAAGGCTTCACATAAGAAAACCAGACGGTATAAACGAATGCGGCGGTCGATCGGGAAGAAATTAGGTTCTGTTGATATGGTATATCTTTCTGCAATTTGCAAATTGTTTTTATAAACTAAGTGCATCTAAAAAGAACAAATTGCTAAAACTTCCAAGAAATTGTTGAAACATCTATCTACACTATTACATTACTGAGTCATTGCAATTGCTATACTACTAAGGTGCCATGCTACATACATAGAATTTAGCCGACATTAAAAAGATGCTACGATAACTAGGTTTTTAGCTCATGTAAAATAGACGACATTAACGACAGCTGTAAAGTATTATAAGGGGATGTCGTAGCCCGATCAGTAAGGCAGCGGACTCGTAACCGGAGGGTCCTGAGTTTGATCCTAGCCGATCAAAGATCCACCGTCGTTACTAATGGTGGCTCCCCTATTGGAAAAAATTTCAAAAACCACTATCAAAATGATACTGGAAAGAACAAAATATTACCGGGAATTTAAATTCTGGTATCAAAACTTACTGGACATTTTAAAACCAGTATCAAACCTTAGTGGAAATTTTAACCCTTGTATCAAATCTTAGTGGATTTTTTTTTTTTTTTTTTTTTTTTTTGTGGTTTTTAAAGTAACTGGAAATTTTAACCCTGGTATCAAATCTTAGTGGAATTATTTTTGGTGGTTTTTAACCCTTTGCACTCGAGGCCTTTTTCGCTTGCGCGAACAAGCAACTCGAGACGATTTCGGCCAAATTCGGCGAACACATTACAAGTAATTGAAAAACATTTATGAACAAACAAACATATATGATCATTAGTGAAAAACAGTTTAAAAAATCTATTGGTTGTTTTAAGTCAGAAACTATTCGTGTTGCTGTGGATTTTGGCCAGGTATAAATTGTACATTTGACGGCACTTCGTCGTAGTCTCCGCAAAGTTCCCATGTTGAACTGCTTGCACCTTCCACAGTTTCTCTTTCAACATCACTTTCAGCTTCACTGTCGCTCTCTATAATTCTAATTTTCCGTCGTCTTACACCTGTTATTGTATCACTCACTGTCTTCACCACTGGATTCTTTCGTTTCGCGGCGTAATCCGTCGGAAATCGATGTAAGTTCATCATCCAAAGCGGCAAAATCGAATTCGTCCGAACTCGAGCTGACCTGATCTTCCTCCATATTTTTAGGGTTCAAATACTTTTTAGATACTGTAATTACTGCCAAGACTGTTTCAAGCGAATGCTACGCTGAGACTAACTAAATTGAGCTAAGATTTGGCTACAATGTAAGCAGAACCTAGTCCACGAAAGTACTTCTGAGAAAACTATCTTATCGCATATTGTAAATACGGAGATCCAGTTACAAAAGACCATAGCGTCGTAGCAGCGTAGTTCGATTTAAAGTTTTAAAACACTCGGGCGCCGCAGCAGCGCCGATCGAGTTGCCACTTCGAATCGGCCGGGCGCCGTATCGGCGCCGCTCGAGTGCAAAGGGTTAAAGTAACTGGAAATTTTAATCCCAGTATCAAACCTTAGTAGACATTTTTATGGTGGTGTCAAATCTTAGTGGAAATGTTTTTGGTGGTTTTTAAAAGAACTAGAAATTTTAACCCTGGTATCAAACCTTAGTGGAAATTTTTTTGGTGGTTTTTAAAAGAACTGGAAATTTTAATCCTGGTAACAAACAGGGCGACGTAAAATAAGGGTCGTGGTCACAAAGTCCTCCAAGTGAAATGATACCTTTGTGGGTTTTGACCAGGGGGACCAGGGGTTTGATCGGCCCTTGTTCTGGATCAAAAGAACAGAGCGCTCTGAGCTAAATGGGACTTCCACCTATAATGGTGCTCGTAAAAATGGAAGCCGTTCTTATTCCGCCTTAAATTGGGCAAATGTGTCTACTCGGGCTCGGGTACCCGAGTGGTTTCAGAAACAACAAGTATTAAAATGGGTGTGTTTTCGGTTGCCACTAGGGGTGCGACATCGAAGGTAAAACATCGATGTTTCAAGACATCGATGTTGGAAAATAATGACATCGATGGTACTGATACATCGATTAAAAAACATCGATGTTTTCAAACATCGATATTTTTTTCAAAATTGCTTACACATTTGAATGTACAGGAATTCAGTTACCCCCCATCAAAAGCACACCTCTCTTTATATCACTCAAATAGACTATCTTTTATCTCCTGGAAAAACATCAACCGTGAGATATCAATGTCAATTAAGAATTTTTTTTTCAGTGAGATGTATGCTGCAGCTGTTAATTCACTGTGTAACTTTTTTGTGGCAGATATTTCTAAAACTTGTTTTTTGCTGAAATTAAAACATCATCTTAAAGAATATCAAATACAAAACAGCGATGTTTAAAAATCATTGACAGTAAATCATCTTTAGTTATTAAAAAAAAATCCAATTTTGTAGATATTGCAACTAGTGGATAAAGAAAGATGAATCTTTTTCATCGCATATTTTCATTCTTTATTGCTAAAATGTAAAAAGGACAGCGAAAGAAGGAAAAAAACATTGAACACAAAACAAGATATAAAAAAACGGCCAAAAATATAGATGTTTCAGGAACATCGAGAGCAAAACATCGATAAAAATCATAGAAATTTTTTTTCCAATGAGGTTAATCATGCAGCTTCTGGTTAAAGATGAAAATTTTTCAATAAGTATGCTAGTCGTATATTTTTCTTTGGATTTCTTTGCTGGAATATAAAACATCGACATCGAAACCAAAATCGAACCCAAAACATCGATGTTGGAAAAACATCGAACCTCAAACATCGATGGTAAAAATATCGATGTTCTAACAAAAACATCGACATCGATGTCGCAGCCCTAGTTGCCACCCATTTAATTTGTTTTCATCATCA